>JAODAL010004347.1:0-158178 GCA_025379985.1 Phyllomedusa bahiana | reverse complement strand
AAAAATTAGCACCCATCCATTCACTAGAGACCATGATATCACGAGAATACAGCCTATCCATTCACTAGGGGGACCAGTTACATCACTGAGAATACAGCCTATCCATTCACAGAGACCAGTGCTCATGAGATAACAGCCTATCCATTCACTAGAGACCATTGACATCACTAAGAATACAGCCTATCCATTCACTAGAGACCGGGACATCACTGAGAATACAGCCTATCCATTCACTAGAGACCGGTGACATCCAACTGAATACAGCCTATCCATTCACTAGAGACCAGTGACATCACAGAATACAGCCTATCCATCACTAGAGACCAGTGACATCACTGAAGAATACAGCCTATCCCATTCACTAGAGCCAGTGACATCACTGAAATACAGCCTATCCAATCACTAGAGACCAGTGACATCACTGAGAATACAGCCTATCCATTCACTACAGACCAGTGACATCACTGAATACAGCCTATTCATTCACTAGAGACCGGTGACATCACTGAGAATACAGCCTATCCATATCACTAGAACCGGTGACATCACTGAGAATACAGCCTATCCATTCACTAGAGACCATGACATCACTGAGAATACAACCTATCCATTCACTAGAGACCAGTGACATCACTGAGAATACAGCCTATCCGTTCACTAGAGACTGGTGACATCACTGAGAATACAGTCTATCCATTCACTAGAGACCGGTGACATCACTGAGAATACAGCCTATCCATTCACTAGAGACCAGTGACATCACTGAGAATACAGCCTATCCATTCACTAGAGACCAGTGACATCACTGAGAATACAGCCTATCCATTCACTAGAGACCAGTGACATCACTGAGAATACAGCCTATCCATTCACTAGAGACCAGTGACATCACTGAGAATACAGCCTATCCATTCACTAGAGACCAACATCACTGAGAATACAACCTATCCATTCACTAGAGACCGTGACATCACTGAGAATACAGCCTATCCATTCACTAGAGACCAGTGACATCACTGAGAATACAGCCTATCCATTCACTAGAGACCAGTGACATCACTGAGAATACAGCCTATCCATTCACTAGAGACCAGTGACATCACTGAGAATACAGCCTATCCATTCACTAGAGACCAGTGACATCACTGAGAATACAGCCTAACCATTCACTAGAGACCGGTGACATCATAGACGCGGACACTATGTCGTGTAAAATTACCGTTGTCTGAACGATGACACTGTCTTTACATAGGGTGTAGTATAAATCACTTTACTGTTGGACTGGACGCTAATTCTGGAAGTGGAATCCGCACCCAGAATCAGCTTCCAAACCCGCCGTGTGAACTTAGCCTAACGGTGTTACAGGTCGGCAGCGGCCTGCATCAGGCTCCTGATTACTAACCTTCCCTCTCTACCAGGTATAAACCAGATGCAAACATTGGCGAAGGGAGGAATATGCAGAGCTCTTGCCTTAATGTCAACACACTTTAATTGAGTATCCAGCTGAGGGTAACAAAACCAGCAGCTGCCGTGTAACACTGCCCTGAATCAGATCATTACAATGACTCACCATTCAAGATGCATTTTTATAATCCCAAGGTACATCACAGACTCGGCTCTAGGAACAAACACAGTTTCCAATTTCCCAGAGAATTAGATGGAGTCCCCCGCGGAGGGAGACACTTGAACATTCGATCTGTTCTCTGCTTTTTTTAAATTCATCATAGTGTTTGTTGCTAAATTGAAATTTGCATTCATATAGCTCAAAGCATAAAAAATGATGGAAATAGACTTTTTTTTTTTTTGCATAGTTGATTATTAGATAAATTCACAGATGACAAATACAGAATGAAGCGCTGGAGACATAGGGTAGATCAGGGTTTCTATTATAAAGTAGGTTTGGTTTCCAGACTGTGAACTTCCTGAATTACATTTCTGGTTGACTTTTATTGTCAACATTTTTTTAGACCCAAGATATATGGCAGCACATGCTCCCGAGGAAAAGGCCTGGGGACAATATCACTAGTAAGTTTCAATTGACTTCAGCTGCACCCCCACTATGATTTTGTTATGTACAGATCCTGTATAATGTTAAATAGGTTTTGCCACGGTCTAATGTTGACGTGGGATCCTCCAAAATATATGTGATTTTCTAAATACATGTGATTAAAAAAGGTGAAGCCTCTGAGAGCTGCAGCATGACTTAGATGCCCTTAGTTTCCTGACTGTTTACATTAGCTTAGACCAGGGGTTGATCTGGCAAGCTCCTGACCATGCTTGCCTTGTTTGCACTTCTTATCTGATGGCAGGAAACAGGAATGAGCTTTGAAGGGAAGGGGGAAAAAAAAGCAGTGTTACTGGGCATCTGCACTAGCTTTGTTTCTGTGTCAGAGGCTGTGTCTGCTGTATAGAGAATCCTCTGGTTGTAATGTAATTATCTGAGTAAACATACAGACACTCACTGCTTAGACCTCCTCCCTCCCCCCCGTCAGTGAATGCTGCCTGCTTGGAGCTTATCTTTACTACTGAGCAGATAAAAGGGAAAACACAAAACCTGTATAGCTTGTGCACAATACAGTTATCCCCTGTGGAGTTGCCAAACAATGTTTGCTCAACTACAGAGACTGAATATCAGCCTCGGAAACGTGCATGGGAGGTGGAGCGATGACATCACAGAGGAGGTACTTGTTTTTTTAAACACAGAACCCCAATGCCCCTTTTTTCAAGGCTCAAGTGGGGCGTATCAGCCTGTTGGGTGAGGCAAAAATTGGCAAAACCCCTTTAATTAAGCTACAAGAATTGCTTTTTATGTTAAAGATCGTGCAAAAAACAATTCACTTTGCAATCTGTGTCCATAAACATGCCCAAACCTATTCCTAGATATCTGCTCTTGTAGGGGCCTGCATCAGCCCTTTGGTCGCTATAGCTACAGACCTGTTTGATCTCTCCTATAGGCTGCCAGCACGGGTTGCTATAGCTACTGACCTGGCTTCTACGCAGCCTAGTAGAAGCCAGTAAACACGCACCTGAATTCAAAGTGAAACCAAGAAAACAGGACTGTGGTAACATGAATCAATGTAGTGAGACAACCCCTTTAAGACTTGACATTCATACAAAACTTTAAGGTCATATCCTTAAACTTCCAGCTAGAGCTGAAATCTCAACTGCTCAGGACCACAGTGGAGAGGAGGGAGCACAAGCTTAGCCTTAACTTTCAGGGTGGCAGACAAAAACTAAAAAGGTCCATCTCCGCTCAGACATAGGATGGGGTCACACGGCTTATAACCAGTGTATAGCATGGCGTACTGTGCGCCACTATATGCCGGTCGTTTTAGAAGCAGCACATACTTTTAGAAACGCTGAGTGCCGGTCCCCATTCATTTTCGATTTCACCGTCGCGTTAGCGCCAGCAGGAAGTGCCCAGCATTCATCAGGGAATATGCTGTAAAATCAAAGCACTCAATGAGTAATTGCCGGCCATACTTCGGGCGTATTACAGCACAATTATGCCCCAAAGTACGGCCCACAATTATGCTGTGTGAACATACCCATAAGGTAAGGTTATAAGGGGCCCTGGGGAAAAAAATTAAAAAAAGTAAAATTCCCAAATGAAATTTTTTTCATTTTTCTGAAAAAGTTGGCTATGAAAAATAATGCCCCCAAACAACTATACGGGAGGTATAACCACAGGCACAAGAAATAACAATACAAAGAACAGCAATCAAAAGAAGAAAGACTCATCGCAAGAAAATTTCAGCAAACTGACAGGGGGAAAGATTGTACGGGTTTGCTAGTTGGTTGGGAAATTTACAATTTTTTGGTTCCCCCAAAATCCCCAAGGAAACCCCCCCCCCCCCCCAAAAATTTAAACCCCCCCTTCCCTTTGGCCCCCCCCCCCCCCCCCTAAACAGCCCCCCCCCAAAAACCCCCCCCCTACCCCCCCCCCCTAAACCCCCCCCCTTCCCCCCCCCAGGGATAGTTTGGCCCCCCCCCTAACCCCCCCACCGGGGTAACCTCCTTTAAACCCCTAAAAACCCCCCCCGCCCCCAAAAAGGAAAAGCTGTCCGTCAAAAATGTCCCTAGTCTACAATTGACCCTAATACAGCAGAAACTAGACAAATGACAAAATGATATTCCCAAGGGGGGCAAAAAAATAAATTTAGAGAAGAAACAACAATATATTAGAACTTGACAAAACTGAACTAACAATGGGTTTTTAAAAAAACAATAATTTAACATGCCCAGGACTAACAGGTTTTTTAGGGTATACCTAAAAATCAGACCCCCCAATTTTAAAAATGATTTTAAAAGGACTAAAGAAACAAAAGACCTTCCAGTGCTGACCATTTTTTGGCTGGCAAGAAAGCACCTAGCATTTTCCCCCAATCAACCAATCCAACACAATGGAAGACAGACATAACATAGAAACTCCTGCTGGACCCTCTAAAAGAAAAAAAAACGAAATTGCAGAAAATTCCTTTGCCATTTCGAAAAAGGGGGGCCCCGGGGGGTTTGGGGATCTAGACTTTACTGTGGGTTTTTAGGGTTTTACTTTTTTTTCCCCGGGGTTTTAATCACTTTTTAGGGAAGGGGAAGGGGCGCTATCTAAAACATCCAAGTGTCCCTTTTTTCCGGGAATTTTTGGGGAATCCTGGCGGAGGGATTTGATTTAAACATGAGAAAATTTGACTTGAAAATAAAAGAAAACTTTGGGGAAATTTGTACTCTCAAGAAAAATAGTTAAAAACAAGATGACATAGAAACCCAAAATCGGTGCCAATTTTACTTTTTAAAAAGGGTTGTCTCACTAAAAAAGTTTAACTTTAAAAAATGTAGGGAACCCCCAAAGGGGCCCAAAATTATGAATCCCCCCGGGTTTCAAAGGGCCCCCGTTTTTTTCCCCCTTTTTCCCCCCCCCGGTTTTCCGGGAACTGCCCCCTGAATAGGTCGCGGCCGGGGGGGCGCTCATACAAAAGCATGTAAAGCCCCCCGGGCGCCTGCCAGCGTATGAGGCAAAGGGTGTGGGACATGGGCGCTGTGCGGCGCTGCCCCTTCCGCCGTCCGGGGGTAGCGCATTTCATACAAGCGGGTAAAAATCCCCCGGGGGGCCCCCGCCTTTGTTGGGGGGGCATGCGGGACTTGGGCGGCGTGGGGGGCCCGCGCCGAGAATCTTTTTCCGATGGCAAAAAACAGGTTTGGAGGGGGCGAAAATTTAAATTCCAGATGTCGGTGCGGAAAAATAAAAGGCAAAAACCCGCCTTTAAAAAACCCTTTTCAAACATTTTTTTGGGTCAAAAATTCCCCCCGTCCGAGGCGAAGTGAACGGGATCGGAAACATGCGAGGAAGGGGTCGAAGATCGCGACAGAAGTCTCGGCCCCCCGGGCTCCGTGCGGGCAGGAGATGTTTTTCCCAAAAAAATTTCCCCTTTTTAAAAGGCGGGGAAAAAAAAATTTCCCAAAAAGGGGAGCTGAATGTACAAAATACACTTCTTAAAAAATAAAATCATTTTTTCCCCAAAACTCGAGAAGGGAAACAATATCAAGAAATATGATTTTTAAAATTTGGGCCGGAAATTTACAGTAATTCAAACCCTTTAAAACCTATTCTCAAGGTGGGCATAAACCCCCAATTTCAAAATGGGGAAGCGACAGGGGAAACCATTAAAACCCAAAGGGGAAAAATTTAAAAACCAAATCAAAATCCCCCGGGGGTTTAAAATTTCCAAAAATCCCAGTAAAAAGCTGAAAAGAGGGCTAAATACCCTGAAATAAGGGCTTGGCTAGCTCACCCCAATAAAGAATGGGAGGACAAAGTCCCCATTCTAGGGGCTATGGAAAGGTTTAGCCCAAATCAGAAAAAGAGCGACAAAGTCCCTTTCTAGCCTATGGGAAGTTTACCCACCAACCAGAAAACCAGGGGGAAAAATTAAAAAATCCCGTAAAAAGCTGAAAAAAAGCTGTTTGGGCCCGGGAAAAAAGGGGGGCTTGGCAAATTCACCCAAACCCCAAATAGGAGCGACAAATTTCCCTTTTCTGGGCAAATGGGAATTTGGGACCAATCAAAAAAAACGAGCGACAAATTTCCCATTCAAAGCCCTATGAGAAAAATGGCCCCAAATTCAAAACCCCCAAGGCCGGACAGTTCAAACTACATAAAAAGGCAAAACCCGACTGTTTGGGTTTAAGCGGGCCGGTGGGCCTCCCCAGCTTGGGAAAAATCAGAGCCCCGAGTTTATTTTCCCAAAATAGAGTTTCAATGGGGGAAAAAAATTTCTGAGCGCGCTCTGTGATTGGCTAATTTCAAAGGACCCCGGCCGTAATTTGGCCCAAATTTGGAAAAACCCGAGCGACCGCCCCTATGGGTTTTGGTAATGAAAATCTAAATTTAACTGAAAAAGGCCGAAATCAACTTTATAGACACTACAAAAAGTTTGTCACATGTGTATATAAAAGGAAATCCAAATTTTTTTTGGCTAACAAAAAAAAAAATTTTAAATTTTTCCCTTTAAAAATTCATTTTTATTTCTTTTTTTTTCGTTAGCCAAGGATCAATAGTATGGGTTGCATCGAAAATAAAGAAAAAAAAAAATGTTTTTGGGGGAATTTAATTTTTTTTTTTTTCGTTAGCCCATTTTAACTTTTCTTTTTTAATATACACATCTTGACAACTTGTGTAGTTTTTATAATGTTTTTTGGGCCAAAAAAATACAGCTTAAATTTCAGATTGCATTAAAAAAACCCATAGAGCGTCGTCCGCTCTCCCATGGCCCCAAATTACGGCGGTTTCTTTGAAATTAGCCAATCACAAAAAGCGCGCTCAAATGTTTTTTCCCCAAAAAACCCCTTTTGGGGAAAGTACTCGCGCTCTGTTTTGGCTAATTTGGACAAACCCCCGCTGCTTTCCAAAACCAAATTTCACCCTCGTTTTTCCCCTTTTTTAAAACTGTATTTTAAATTTAAACCCGCCCTGGATTCTAAATTGGGTCAAACACTTCTCCAAACCCTAAAAGGGGCCCTTTGGGCGCTCCAATTCTGTTTGGGCTGAGCTAGCCGGGGAACCCCCCAAAGCCCCACCAATCACTCTTTTCCCCAAGCTTTTTAAAATTAATTTTTGAATTATCCCCCCCGGGGGATTTTGATTGGTCAATTCTTCCCCATAGTTTTTAAAATTGGTTTAAAACTTTTCCCTCCTTTCCCCGGGGGTTTTGGCCTTTTTCTCCCGGGCCCCAAGAGAATATTTTCCGATTTTGAATTACTGAAATTTTCCCCGGCAATTTCCAAAAATCATATTTTTTTTGAAAAATTGCCCCCTTTTTCTAGAGTTGGGAAAGTGATGTTTTTTTTTTTTTTGTTGTTTTTTTTTACATGCACTCTCTTCTGACACGGGTTTTCCCCCCGCCTTTATAAAGCGATTTTTTGGGAATCACACTCCGTGCACAGAGCGGGGGCGCCGAGATTTCTTCGCATTTTTCATCCGCTTCCTCCTTTTCCCACCCCTGCTTCACTTCGCCGCCGGGCCCGGGAGGATTTAGCCCAAAAAAAAACCAGGTCTGCTTTCGGAGTCCGGCGCCGCGATTTGGGCGACCCGATGGACATGCCTCGGACTAACAGAGCGCCGCGTCCCGCCCCCCGGAACCCTACAAACCGCCCCCCACCGCGCCCAGCCCGCCCCCCGCCCCCCCCTTTCATGGGGAGGGCAACCAAAGGGGCAACGCTGGTCCACAGGGGGATTGGGGCTGGAGCCAGTGACGCCGAAAACACTAAAGCCCTTTCATAACATGTCGCCCAAATAAGACTTTTTCCCCAAATATATGCTTTTTGTCTTTTTTTTTAAGACTACAATGATTTTAATCACCTTCTGTGCTCGCTCAGGTTTCCCAATGACCGACCTGTGTACTTCTCCCCCCTCTTTTGTTCTACTATAGCGGGGAGTGACATCATCACACAGGTCGCGCAGAAGTAGAGCTTGGGGTTTTATCTGGCTTTCAGAAAAAAAGCCAGAAAAATTACTCTACTTTTTATTTTACTAAAAGGCTTCCTTACCCAAAAGGGTAATTATTTAATCTAGACGATAAACAGAGAATCTAATACACAGAGCTCATATGCAATTACAGACACTTGACCAGAAGTGACGACCCAAAGCTCATTATTTCATTCATGCATCCTATGAAACTTTGAGATGAAACAATCCCTTTAAGCAAGAGTTAGGCCTTAAGTTGCTGCGCAATTTTTTTCTGTTTCAATGACAAACACCACAGCGGAAATCCAACTGACTCATTGTACTTAACAGGGTATGTGGGTGTCCATTGTGAACGGTTCCCATGGCTTCCATTTTTCACCTCTGCAGCATGGGAACCTCTGACACAGCTGTGAACCAGGCCATAAAAACAAGCACTTTATAGTAGAAAGCAAACAGGCAGCTTACCATGATGAGTAGGGAGTTCCCTGTATGTTAGTCAATGAATATGTAATACTGATGCTTTTCCTGGACTAGTATAAACTCGACTACAGAGAGATTCACTCAAAAGAGGCCCCAAATATTGTTACTGTCTTGCTTAAAGGGGTTGTCTCACTACATCGATTCATCTCACCTTAGTCCTGTTTTCTTGGTTTCATTTTGAATTCAGGGACGTGTTTATTGGCTTCCACTAGGCTGCAGTAGAAGCCAGGTCTGTAGCTATAGTAACCAGCGCTGGCAGCCTATCAGGAGAGATCAAACCCCGGTCTGTAAGCAAATAGCAACCATGCTGGCAGCCTACCCAGGAGAATCAAACAGGTCTGGCTCTAGAGCAAACCATGCTGCAGCCTATCGGGAGAGATCAAACAGGTCTGTAGCTATAGCAACCAGTGCTGGAGTCCTATCAGGAGAGATCAAACAGGTCTGTAGCTATAGCAACCAGTGCTGCAGCCTATCGGGAGAGATCAAACAGGTCTGTAGCTATAGCGACCTAGGAGCTAAATGCAGCCCATACAAAGGGATATCTAGAAATAGGCAGGACACTGTTAATGGACACATATTACAAAGTGACTTGTTTTTTGCAAGATCTTTAACATAAAAAGCAATCATTGTAGTGAGACAACCCCTTTAACATAACACCTATGATTGTGTTCGGATTACTATTGTTTTAAAAAGAATCTGTTACAATAGAGATGATGTTTTATCATTGTCGGTGTGGATGCTGGATTCATTAAATTTTGGATTTTGCCAAAAATTGCTATAACTCTTGCTAGAACAAAGCATTAAGAACAAAACAACGTGCACTGTGTTCATTAATATATGGAGCTTTGAACAAGCTGGGATGCTCCCACGTTGGAACAATGAGGTAGGCACCGAACAGCTGTCACAACATTTTGGGCGACATGTATGAACGGGGCTGCGCCATTATTCTGGTGTCCTTTCAGCCCAAAAACTGGCGCAGCCCTGTTCTCTAGACGTATGAGCAGGCGCACTCCAAAATTAAACACATTATTGGGTGCCCACGGCACTTTGTAATGCACCTGAGATCGGGGCAGTTCTGGAGGCTTCGCACCACAACCGTATGATTCTACACATTTATGACTGGAGGACGGCAAAACCAGGAACAGGTAGATCAAGTTAAAAGTGGTTTACCTGAGCCTGAGTTGTCATTTTGGAGCTAGAAAGCACCAAATCTATGACCCGCAGTAGAACAGGTCCATATATTCAGGCGCATTCTACGCTACTAGTGCGCGCAAAAAATTCATGTCTCCCAGTGCATTAATTTTCAAATTTCGGTTGCATGCCCCCCATAGCCGTTCACTCAGTCACTTGACTTTTCATCAGGATGGTGGTATAAAGTATTGAGCAGCTCGACTTCATGGTGCAAACCTATTGATTCACCAATTGAAATAAGCAATATCTGAGTGAATTTAGAAAAATGAATGGTGTTTGTCATGTCCCCTCAAAGAGTGTTATTCAGAAGATGGTAAAGAAAAATGGAAGCAATGGGATCAATGATCCCTTCTTGTGGTGGAGGCCATCTGAAAATTTGTCGGGACACAATTGATGGCGTGCAACATCGTCTGGTGTAGTTGTCTACAAAACCTCACAGACGCCGAGCACCGAAGATAGGGAGATCTTATACAGCATGATAAAGTTATGCAAAAATGGCAACATTGCTTCATATTGTATCACCATCGTTTAAAGGCTCAACGCGAGTCTTATGGAGGATGGGGTCAGATACGGTCACTGGTTTCAAGCATTTTTGAAGGAAAATATCCAACACGAAATTGCTGCTCTACCCCCCCTCCCCCCTCACCCCTGCTTCCTCTGATATGCTGCTGATACGTCATGAACACGGAGCACCACATAGAAATTTGCCTGGCAGAAAACGGAGACCACTTCCAGCATCACAGGAAGCGCAATCAATCACACATAGGACAAGATGTGCAGTGTATTTTTGTTAATTAAAGGGGTTTTGCCACGATCTCATTTCATACCTCCTGCATCCAGCTCTTCAGCTCTGGTGCCCCAGAAGGGGGCGTGTGTGATTTTGTTTGAACTGCAAATCATGTGAACCCACAATTTGACGTCACCAAGGCCTTCCTCTCTGTAGTCAAAGAAAGGTCTGTTTATGTAAAGCAATTGTGAGTACTGAGAGGTAAAGTTTTTTGCCTCCAGCACAAGGATCCTAGGTTCAAATCACTGCAGGAACCAAACCTATTTTTTTTTTTTTTCTCTTTAAACAATGCACAGACCTCATTTAGTTTCTTTCTTTTTTATTTGCACTGTTTGACTAATTACTAAGGAGGACAGAGGACGGGAGTAGAATGACAGCACCTGGGGTTGAACACTCAGTAACTGCCTGAGAGGAGAGGTGATGTCTGAGAATGTGTGACGAGAACGGAGGAGCTCTCCCCCCTGGTTATAAACCCCGGAGACGACTGTAAACAATGGATCACTAAAGGAACAGCTAAAAAAAAAACGGTGCAGAATTTTAATAATAATGAATGGTGAAAAATGTTTTTTTATTTCATTTGCAAGCTTCCCATGTCAATTTTACTTCGTGGCAAAACCCCTTTTTAAATTTACCCCCCTAAAAAATTACAACAAATATTAGAGCCCTAGCTGAAAAACGTGTGGATGGGGGGAGGGGGCTTGGCTCTTTTTTGGAATACCAAATTTTTAAATTATACCCTCCCCGGGCCAAAACCCAAATTTCAGGGGGCACACTCCACTACAATCCCTGCTGATCTTATCTTTGCAGCTGTTGAGCTACTGCTTGGAAAGCAAAGCATTCATGCCTTCCATTTATACTGTTATCAGGTGTTGCAACCAAAGGGAAAATTTTTGAGGCTTCGGGGTCCTGATTAAAAACACAGTCCCTAGCTACATTTTTCAAAAAGGTACAAACTCACAAAAGAGGCAGAGGCCCCGTTTTTTTTTCCCCTAGACTTCAGGACCTGAAAAAATGAACATACCCCCCCTGCGGGGCTCCATCAGCATCGGACCTTTTCAGGCCCCATACAGCCAAATCAAATGGGACCCCCACCTATTACTAGTTCCTATTTTTTTAAAATATCACTTACCCCCTTTTTGATTAGGGTCCCTGACAGGAGTACTGCCCATACTGCCATTTGGGCCCCCGCCCCCTTCTATGCACCCTCCCTCTGATTAGCACACTTGAAGACCACCAAAGAAAAAACCATAGATAGTTAAAACTTAGGCTAAGTACGCCCCACAATTATGCCGGGACTTCGGGAGCTCGCGCCATAAACCCGCGGGGCAGGGGGGCCGGCAGCCCCGGGCCCCCATGGACATTCATCACTACCCCATAGACTTTCACCGCTAGAAATTGAATGCACTTCCTCCCCCGCCGTTGTATTTACCCCCGGAAGGAGGGCGAACCAAAGTTCCTTGATTCTTGGATTACTTTTTCCCCGGGCTAGCACAAAAAAAGCGGCCATCCCTTTCACTCCCCCAACTCTGAAAACATCCTTCCAGGGGGCCCCCCACTACACCCTCGCCCCCCTCCAACCCACCCTTTAAACTCTGCTGCCCTTTTTAAATCCACCTCTCCCCCTCGCTACCCTCTGCCTCTCCCATCTCCCCAACCCCTTCACTGGCTTCCCATTGCCCCCGAATTTTATTTCAAGCACTAAAAACCAACCCCAAGGGCTCTTTATGACCTCCTCCCCTCCATACTCTCTGCCCTAATTTTAAAAATCTCCCCTCCCGCAATCTCGCTCCCACAAGACCTTTTTCCTCTGCTCTCCCCCTTATCACTCCTCACAAAACCGTCCCCCAAAAATTCCCCTGCTTTACCCCACATCTGGGAAACCCCTGCCCCAACACATCAACCTCCTCCACCTTCACCAGCTTCATTTCTTCAGGCTTGCCTATAACCTTCACTAAACTTGTCACTACTTCCTCCACAGACATGTCTGCCCCTCACCTCCTGTCTCTTTCCCCCTCCTTGTAGATTGTAAGCCCTCGCGGGTAGGGTCCTCTCTCCCTCTGTCGTGCCAATTGTCATTATCCCTTCTCACTGTACTCGTTTGACTTATGTAATGTATGTAACCCCCTCGAATGTACAGCACCCTGGAATCAATGGCGCTTTAAAATAAATAATAATAATAATAATAATAATAATAATAATCATATTATTTGAGCACAGTACGTCGCAAAATACGTAGCGAAATGCGTCCCAGTTTAACCCGTGTGAACATAGCCTTAGATGTTTGCAAAATTGCTACAGAGGAATATTTTGAACAAAAACATTTTTAAAAAATCTATTGAAATAAATAAAAGTATAAATTAAAAGGGGATTGAGTAGAATCTTTTTAGTTCCTTGATAGCTCCCACTGTTTGTGTTTGGTCATTGAGATCTGTGTATATTGGGCTACAATGAGTTGTATGTTTTATGTAGATCCATGGTCTCTTATCAGTGGTTCTCTGGCTGCTGATAACTTACAACATGTCCAACATGCTAGGAGATGTAGTTTCTCAACAGCTGGAGAACCACGAATTTTGGATTTTGTTTCATTTTTAATTTGTTTTCTGCAGTTTAGATATTGAAATATAGCTACTACCCTGTTTCCCCAAAAATAAGAAAGTGTCTTATATTAATTTTTGCTCCTAAAGACGAGCTAAGACTTATTTTTAGGGGATGTCTATTTTTTCATGAACAAGAATTCACATTTATTGTTGAACAAAAATCCACCTGTATTAATATACTGTAGTGATTTCATCACAAACATCAGCATAATCAGACAAACTCTGAATTGCATAAAAAAAAATTTACGTCTTATTTTCGGGGGTGTCTTATTTTTGGGGAAACAGGGTATATGATAATGAGCTTCCCGTGGAGGTTATTGGTCTGTAATTCAAATTGTAGAGCAAAAGTTCTGGTAATGACTCTTCTGGGTGAAGTTTGTGAAGTTTGTTCACTATTAAACTCCTGTTTCTGGACTGAACCAACCAGGTTTCAAATGGTTATATGAGATGGTTATGCCCCATACCACTTGTTCCTAGGGGTGATGGATTAAATGTAGAGTAAAAGTTCTGGTAATGACTCTTCTGGGTGCAGTTTGTAGAAGGAAATAGTAACAGAAAGTATTAAAGGGGTTTTCTCACTACAGAGATTAGCTTTCAACATGTAGGGACAGATAATTGAAGATGTTTTCCAAATACATTGGTATTTTGATTTTACCTTTGTCAGGAGATAAGAGAGATTTTACCTGCTCTCAGTGCACAGAAGTTTCTCTGGCTACATCCATAATCTTCCTTCTTGATTAGACAGAAACATGATTGGTGCTCACTCTCAGAGAAGACTCATTATCTGTAACAAGATTAGCTTTTGTTTACAGATATTAATAATTGTTTTGACTTCTCAGAGCACTTGTAGCTTTGTTTACACAGATTAAATCTCCTGTGTTGTTCTTTCTAATGTCTCAGCTAGTTAGAGAGAGGCTTGTAAGAAATATTAATTAATATTAACAGTATTAATATTCAAGAATAATAATATTGAACAACAACAATATTCTCACCTAAGTTCTAAGGGGACAGTAAGCAAAGCACACCGACAACAAATGTATAAAAAAAGATTATATATTGTCCAGAATGAAATGGGGTACAATGGGGTAAAAGCATTATAATAATACACAGCAGAAGGTTATAAATCATAAATAAGCTACAGGGAAAACATAAATTAACCATAGCATATAAACACCTTTACAAAATACACCCTGGGAAAAACACAGCAACCAACCAAGAAATTGCAAACAATTATATAACAACCTGTGAAACAAACAACAATAATTTCATGTATGTAGATCTATAACTGTAACTACCAGAGTGGAACATTTACAATTAATTACACAGTATAAGTTTAATATACACATATTTCCTCATAAATCACATTTATGGATAATTCACATTTATGCATATCTTACAAGCTAAATATGCTAATCACTGCTATGAAACCACCCATAGCCTGACTAGGCAGAGTGAAAGAAACGCTGCCTGTGAAACAGCATGGTGAGAAAACCTTTTTAAGTGAGATTTTAGAGAAGACTACGGGGCAGATTTATCAATACTGTCTACTGTAACGTTAGACTAGAGAGTCTTAATATACACGACACATATCTTTGTGTTCATAAATCAGTCGCAGGTTAAACCTGTCTAGTCTAACTTTAAACTAATTTTAAGTTGTCTTAGTTTATGCCACTAACTGTGTCCAAATTTTGGCATATTTTTTGGCGCTTGGCATGGCACACTAAGCTATGTCCTTTTCCCACAAAGCCACCGCTCTTTACAGACACCATGCCTCTTTTGTTGGACAAGATGCAAAAGTGTCTAGAAAATGTGATGAAAGCAGTTCTGACATTATATTTGGAGCGAATTATGCCAGAATTGTGCCATAACTGCCTTGATAAAAGTTCCCCATTCTAATATTTTCTTCCAGTCATATTGAAAAATGCAAACACATCTATGTGGTAAATAGAAATGCTCCAATATGGCCCTGTTTGGTAATCTGTGAAAAAACTTGGGTTTGGGACATCCTGAACCTGAATTTCTTTTACTCTGAGCCTAACGCTAATCCTGACTGTATCTGTTATCCTAAAATTAAACTGGGGTTAGGTTTTTTTTACTTGTCTTGGGTCCTTGTCACATCTGGTACTGTGGTGTTTATGCTCTGACGTCACTATCATCTGGTCTAACTCACAAGAGTACTCTAAGGTGACATTGGACCGGAAGTGAAATTGAATGTGAGGTCAGACAGCAGTTGATGTCAAAGTGAGAGTGCCGCGGAACAGTGACCAATGAGTTAAACCCTGAAATCCAGTTAAATATCCCTAACCCCCAACTTGCCCCCCCTCTATTATTTTTACCCTGATGTGTTACCATGGTAGATTAAAGAAGCCAAGCTTATGTGATCAATGAATCAGGCGGTGGGCAGAGTTGTGGCTACCTTTAATTCACTTAAACAAAGGAAATTTACTATAAGATGTTGTTAGGAACTCTCCTGCCATTTCATCCTCTCCTGCTTATAAGGTGAACAAGATTTTCTGTTCTGTCTGTTGTGTGTGTTTGTTTGGAATGGTCTCATGGCAATTGCTCAGGATCCTTACTTTTCAGCCGGCCTGGCCGCACACCTGAAGCTCATTAGAATACTTTCAGTCTCTACAAAGCTCATTTGATCATCTGATTGCAGGATATCCTACCACGTCTCCTGGCTATTACTGATAAGTTAACATATTTTTCCCTGATATCTATTGTCTAGCCCTGTGGTATCAAGTTCTATTATTTTGTGATTTCTTGCTTATAGAGGACCTATCACCTCCATAGAAACCTCACGGTGTAACAGGAGACTAAAACACAAATACTTTCTCATATATGATTCATTAGGAAAATCAAAGTATTTCACCTGTAATTCAGTGTTTAAAAAAAGCGCTGGTCCTTTAAGACAGCTCCGAAGTCAGGCCAAGTCAGCACATGACAGCTTGATGGATCACTATGTTGACAAAGTAACTGCTTCTGAGCTGGGAGAGTGCACTGTGCAAGGGGGAGCCTGCAAGTATACATCATTTGCACACCAGCAGACAAGCAGCAGAAGGAGAACTTGATTCAAACACAGGTCTCCTAGCTATCATGTTTCATTTATGGTACTACTCACTAAATATGAGGCAGAGGCGTCTTTTGGGTCCCTGTCATATAGATACCTGTGTGCTAAGGAGGAGGAGGCTGAAGCAATAGGTAATCTCTGTCACACTATGTCAGTTGTCTTGTGCCTGCAGTATATGTATAGTGAAAGACTCAGATCACCCTGTATTAGCAGCTATATCTTCAGCTCCCCCTGCACAGTTGGTATCTCCCATAGAATGATTCCTTTTAGATAAGGATCTCCTGAGTTACAAAGTGAAAGTAAAACCTGTTCCCTTGTAATACTCATGTAAACCCTCTGATTTGCTAATGACATGTATTTGAGAAAAGTCTTATAATTTCATCTATTATGATTTTGTGTGTGTTTGTATGGAGGTGATAGGTACTCTTTTAAGTTCTGTTTGACCAAGTTCTAGAGTTTGCAGTCCTTAAAAATATCAGTTTGGTGTTTGCCGGGTTCCTGCTGAGCCTTGCCGGGGAGTGGTTGGGTTCTAGAGACACTTTCTGTATTAGAACTTTTTTTTTTTACTTAGAAACATTTTTGTGTCATTTTTGTGTCAGGTTCTGGTGTTAGGAGTTCTGGTGTTAGGTGTTCACCTGTTGTAAATGACTTCTCTGCTTATATTGCATTTTGTTATTTTTAAAGATTTTAAGTTTCTTTGAAGATCCAGGTCTTCGGTGTATAAAATGTTTGTGGAATTTCAGTTTCTTGTATAACATCATGTCTGAAGAAGGGAGCTAGTACTCTCGAACGCTCACCATCATATATACTAAGTTAGTCTCAAAAAGGTATCGCCTGATTTCTTCACTGTTCTGGTGTTAGGGACAGCTTTAGGGTGAGGTTTAGGGGAAGATATAGGGACAGTAAGTTAGGTTCACTATTAATCTCCTGTTTCTGGATTGAACCCGCAGGTGGAATCTACACCAACCACGCATCTGTCATGATCCGTCCGCTGTCTGTTAGCTGAATAATCGAGCAGTAAGTCTTTCGTCTTTTTATTGATACGCTTTTTGTGACTGCAGGCATTCTTCTCTGTTTGTTGTTTGGAGTCCAGCAGCGCCATCACAGATGTGTGCAAATCATGAATGATTGATCAAAGGTTGAACTGGCTGGGCAGGTAGCACAGGTACAGAACAATTGATGCACAAAAACATACATTTCATGTGGAGCTACCCTTTAATTTTGCATAAAATTACAAGTCATTGATTCTATGGACTGCTTTATGAGTTCTGTACAGTTTCGTCCTACCTCAAAGAATTTCACATCTCCGGACTATTGAATGTGACAGTGAAATGCAAATTGCGCTTCCATTGAAGTATATTTAGATCCCTGAGCAGACTATTTCTTAATGTTTACTCCTCAATTCCAGGGATAAGGAATTGTATGAATTGTATGAACTCCAGGCTGTGATATCATTGGAATGGAAGGTACAATAAGCAATTCAGATCTGCATGAGAGATGTAATGTATAATGTGATATTTATCCCCTCGATGAATGCCAAGTCAACCTTAAAAACAAATCTAAACATCTCTGCGGAGTTTGCCAAGAAAAATAAGGATATTAAAGGCAATAAAACCTATTTACCACAATTTCTCTCTCTCCCAAGCAAGACCCGGCATCTCCCTGACCGATTCCTGCACAAAAAGCAGAATGCAAATAAACAGCAGCTCAGGAAATTCTTATTAAACTGAAAAGCAATGAAATGTGCAAATAGATATTACCGGGCACTTTGCAGGAACATAGTCGGATGATATGACCTTGGCTGGGTGAATGAAATTTAAGCTGAATTTGCTTGCAGGGATTGCAGTGCGGAGATCAGACTCCGGAATGATATAGACAGAATCTAGGTTTATGGGCAAAGACGTAGCAAAGTCCTGTTTTACAATGGAGCTCGCTCTGGGATCTTGACTCTTGACCAAAGATGAAGCAAGTTGTACTGTATCCAAAGCCAACTCTTATGTTCCTGGAGCCAACACCACTGACAGCAATGGAAGATCCACGATGTCTAGTGCTGCCAATGGGGACACGACAAGAAATACCACAAAATGTTACATCCCTTAAGAATGCAAAAAGTAGGAAAAATGAGCTTGACATTTATGAAGGGCACTATCAGAATGCAACCTAACTCCGAAGGCCAATAATTGAATCCCATAGAAATTGTTGGAGAACATTGGGGACCTCATTGGCCTTTCCAGTTTCCATTGAATGGGTAGAAAAAGTCACGCATCTTGTACCATCCAGTCCCAATGAGTGTTACATTAGGCATTATGCAATTTTTCATAGAACAATGTCACCAATCCTTGTTCCGATCTTGGAAACTTTCTATGTGTGGCAGAGCGACTACAGGTAGTTGCCTGTTTCTGCCACTAGGCGGAGTTATACTGGAGATTTATAAGCAATATGCCACCAAGGATACCTGGCCTTGGTGGGATAGGAGCCAGCCGTATGTATTGCCAGCCACATTAAGTGGTTGGCAACTGTATATGGTTAGTTTGGCTTTTCAGCCGTTCCTGGGTCGGCTGTTATTGGGAGTAGACAATGTGTCGGGTGGACGTCTACTGCCCATGGTCCAGGCCAGGATTTGGATAGGTCTCGGGTTTCCTATAAAAGGCCTAGGCCTTCAGGTCTACAGGGGGTGTGGTTCGCATTCTGGAAGGGGAGCGACGAAGAGCTGAGAGAGGCTCTTGCCCCAGAGGCTTGAGGCAAGCAGGTGACTGAAACCTGGAAGCCTAACCAGTGGAGGCTGGTAAAAAAGGTGTCTTGACGTGGCTGGACATTAGGTCCAGACTAGGTGTAGAAAGGGTTTCTACATGTTTAATAAGCGGCCAGGGTTTTGTTTCCATTTATTTCTGTACCCTGTGTGCTGTGCTGAAGAAATAAAACTGGTGGAGACCAGACTTAAAGAAACCCAGTGTCAAAGTAGCCTGTGTTGAAGTGCCAATCTGCTTACCCAAGCGGCAATCCGTGAGCTAAGACCCCCTGAGCCGGTCCAAGATGGCGGCCAAAATGCGAGTGGAACGTCAAATATGATACAACTAAAAATTCATAGGAAGTCAAACTTGTTGTCCATCATCAAGTCAAACCACATCTAAAACCACCACAGTTAGCCTGATATAGACTGTTTGACAAGGTGTATGTGGTAGAATCCAATATATTTTAGACTGTCCACTACATGAAAATCTTTTATTGACTTTTGTATGTATATTTCCTAATCCAAATTATCATATTTACCACCACCACCCATATGAGAGAGGCATCCATCTCATAATGCAGCAACAGGTGGTTCCTTTAGGACAACCCTTTACATGTGCCTTATTTAATGGATGGGCAAAAAACATAGGAAAGAGGGGGTTTGATTGCTGGGACCCCCACCAATAACGAGTCCCCTGTTTGGATGGAGGATGGTTGGGTATGTACGCTGCAGCTCCGCTCAGTTCTATGGCACTGACAGAGAAAGTTGAACATGCCTGACCACGGCTCAATTGAAATGGGGAACTTGGAGCCTGTTCTTATAATCAATGCCTGTTCTGTAACTTTGATCCTCATGAATTATACACATATGATCAGTTGTCCCGTAGATACTGTAGGCAAAACAGTTTTGTGGCCCAACTCGCTTAAGACATAGGGATGCCATGGTAAAGCAGGTCCTCCTCCTAAGGCCCAAACCCTCCCCTCCAGAGTCAGAGCAGAAAGTACAAAATAGAAAAAAAAGTCAGCTCACCGTGATCCAGTATGCTGCAGGGACCCTCCGGGCTAGGGAGATAGCACTATATCAAGCACAAACGTATGTCCTGCAGACTATGGACAACATTATTTGGCATTCACACTTCTCGTGGATGTTTTGTGACGTGGAATCCCTGTATACCTACATACCACTGGACGTCGCACTCAAGGCTCTTAAATTTCATTTTGCTCAATACAGTGATTTTTCGGTTGACGTGCAGCAATTTTTACTTTTGACAGTTCGGTTTCTTATGACCCACAATTTTTTTCTCTTTAACAAACATTTTTATTTACATTTACGTGGGGTTTCCATGGGAGCCAAATTTTCACCATCTGTTGCTAATTTAGTTATGTCCTGGTTTGAGCACATGTATATTTTTCTGAAACCAATCCTTTTTTTTCAGACGTCCAGTGGTATGGGAGGTATATAGACGATGTGTTGTTTATATGGTGGAGTTCACATGACAGATGTCTGTTATTTGCAGAATTCTTAAATAACAACCCTCTTAACCTGAAATTCACCATCACTTTTGATTCCAAACAAGTTTCCTTCTTAGACCTAACATTAACAGGTACCCCCGACCATTACATCCAAACTAAAACTTTCTGCAAGCCGGTTAGCGGTAACACTATCCTACACTACCGTAGTTTTCATCCCAAACACACACGTGTTTCCATTCCTGTCGGGAGTTAACCCGCGCCAAACGCAACTTTTTCGTCACAACAAAACTTTATTAATGAATCTCACAACATTCAGCAACGCCTTTCTGCCAGAGGTTACCCACAGTGGGTTATCAAACATGCGCAACACATTGTTGATCGCAAAAGCCGTAAAGATCTTTTACATTCGCAACAGGGTAGCAAACAGTCGCCTAACATTCCCACATTGGTAGTGGATTACAACACACATTTTTCCTCCATAAAAATATTTTTTATAAGTGCTTACCTATACTTTTTGAAGATGATCTATTAAAAAATGTTTTGGCACAGGGCTGCAGAGTGATAGCCAGACGTCCTCGCACTATAGGCAGTCTTATTGGTCCTAACTCTGTACGACCCCCCCAACCCTCCACCAACTGGCTCAAACATCAGGGATTTTACAAGTGTGGGTCATACCCTTGTAAGACTTGCTCTTTTTCTCAGGTCACTCAGTCTTTCAATCTCAGGGGCTGCGCTATAACATTAAACAATATCTTAATTGTAACTCTGCCTCTGTAGTCTACATCATTGAATGTACACATTGCCACTTGTATTATGTTGGCTCCACTACACGCAAATTTAAAATTCGAGTGTGTGATCACCTCAATTACATTGAAAATCCCGGCAATCGCAATATTTCTAACGTTGCACGACATTTTATCAACTCCCACCAATCCAGCAATACATTTTTTCAGGGCATTTGCTATAGAAAAGGTCCAGTTAGGCAAACGAGGAGGTAATTTTATTTACCGATTACGTGATAGAGAAGCCCTTTTGGATCGTTACTTTAAACACCATTTGGCCTCATGGCCTCAACATATCCTTTATCAGTATTAATGGATATATTTGAAGTTTTGTTATAGGCCTGGCTGTTTCCGTATTTCATTATAGGTTTTTTTTTTTTTTTTCAATTTTATGTCGTGCATATTTGTCATATTTGCTCTCTTTTGTTTCATGTTTTTATTTTTTCTGTCTCATAGGACTTATATTTGTGTGGGCTCACTTCTGTGTATTTGAGATTTGTATTTCAGTTTAGTTAGGTGTTTTGTTTATCTCAGGTTCTTGTCCCCTGCAGTCAGAGTTATGAGGCAGTCTGTTGTACATGTCACTATGTATCGCGCCGACTGTCTCTGCTGTCTTTGTCCTAGCCATGTCCGCTGCGATCCCAATTCTGGTGGTGCAGGCGTGGCGGGTTCTGCAGCGCCGTCGGTGCGCAGGCGCCGATGCCTGCCCTGACTGTGGTTGTGGGTAAGATTCCGGCTCCGCTCGCTTCGGCCCCGACTCCTTCTGCGCACGCGCGTCGCTGTCTGGGATGCCGATATTGCGCAGGCGCCGGCGTTCTTACACATGGTACGGATATGGTCAGTGCAGGACATGTGAACGGCACCCAGGCATTGCTGTCATCTTCCTACAAGCTGCCCCTTCTCTGCTACAGGTGAGATATATCAGCTGTTCATCCCCATGTATATTTAAACACTTCCTGTTTCCTGTGTAAAACATGCTATGATTAAGGGGCAGTCGCCCTGAAACGCGTAAGCTTCATTCATCTCCCCTGTGTATGTTTGCCGTTTTATTTTAATATTACTCAATAAATATTGGATTTTTTATTGGCCTTTGGAATGCTGGACCATACGTTTGTGCTCAGAGCAGAAAGTGACAGCTGGTGTTGCATGAATCTGTCCCCATTGGTTCGACACTGGTTAGACTAATCATGTACAAAATTCAGGTTTGGGCTGTCTTAAACCCCATTTTTTTTAATCTGTCTCTAACCCTAACTCTTACTGCAACTATGGCCTTAAGTTGAGGTTAAGGGTAGGGTTAGGGTTTTTAGGCCTTTCTAGGAATAACTTACCTCTCCATGGTGCTTCTGGATTCAGCGACGCTGTCTCTCCAAGGTCACTTTTAGCCCCTGGTTTAAAAAGGCTAGCTTAAAGCGACATGGACCGGAAGTGACGTCAGAGCAGTAATAGCATTGGAGTGACAGTGCCGCCGAACCTGGAAACACTGCAAAGGCCTAAAAAATTGTTTTAGTTACCGTTAGAGAAAATTTTTGGGCAATTTACACCAAAATTCAATTCGAGCTGACCCAAAGCTAAAGCACAATACCAGTGACCGCTATGGGTCTTGTATGAAAATAACTGTAGTCAAGACTCTATACCTTGGAGAAACACCAATACCGTATGGAACAAATACACAAAATTATTGGTATAAGAATCTGAGAAGACACTCACAAAAGAAATAATGACATGGCGGGACCCCATACCTGTCAATAGTATTCTCTTTACTGTTCTTCATGCTTCCAATAATCCCATATCCCTATGACCTTACTGGGTTTTATTTATGGTTGCTCCTAAAGACCTCCCCCATAGAGCCATGAGAAGTAGCAAGCCTGGAAGAGTTTTATGAAACTTGGAGTGGGTGACTTTATAGTTGTAGGTTGTATGTGTGATATAGATACACTGGCGGTCATAAAGGTGGATTCCATCGCATGGCTCTTCCAAACTGAGGTTTAAAGGGGTTGTCTCATTGCAGACAATGATAGTGCTAGGATATGCCATCATTGTCTGATAGATGTTGGTCCCAGAGGTAGAACCTGGATCTATCTCCTAAATGAACCCCGGAACCTTTACGATTCTTACGCAGATATGAATAGGAGTTTTGAGTTTAGTCAAGCCTCAATGCTCGGCTGTAATCGGAACTCCCATTCATGTCTATGGAAGAGTCCCAAACACCTCGCCATTCAGAACGCATAGGTTTCAGGGCTCGTTTAGGAGATAGGTGCGGGTTCCAGAGGTAGGACCTGGATCTATTTAATAAACAAACCTCGGAACCTCTCTGTTCTGAACAGACGGCAGGTCGGGATTCTCCCGAGTTTAGCCAAGCGCTGATGCTCGGCTGTAATCGGGAGTCCCATTAATGTCTATGGAAGAGTCCCAAACACCTCTCCATTCAGTTCGCAAAGGTTTCAGGGCTCGTTTAGGAGATAGGTGCGGGTTCCAGAGGTAGGATCTGGATCTATCTCCTAAACAAACCTTGGAACCTCTCCAATCTGAGCAGAGAGCAGGTCGGGAATCTCCCATAGACATTTATGAGAGATCTGAGTTTAACCAAGTGCTGATGCTTGGCTGTAATCAGAAGTCCCATTCATGTCTATGGAAGAGTCCCAAACACCTCTCCATTCATAATGCAGAGGTCTCGTTTAGGAGATAGGTGCAGGTCCTAGAGGTAGGACCTGGATCTATCTCCTAAACAAACCACCGGAACCTCTCCATTCTGAACAGAGAGCAGGTCATGATTCTCCCATAGACATGAATAGGAGTTTTGAGTTTACCAAGCCTCAATGCTCGGCTGTAATCGGAGCTCCCATTCTTGTCTATGGAGCAGTCCCAAACACCTCTCCATTCAGAACGCATAGGTCTTGTTTAGGAGATAGGTTAGGGTCCCAAATTGGAACCTGGACCTTTTAGATAGCATATCCTAGAGATACGCCATCATCGTCATCATAAGGGAGACAATGGTTGGGACATAGGATAGGCAGATTAGTCAGTCATCTAAGCTGACAGGGGACAATTGAATGAGTTTTTGATTGTCCATCAAACAAGATTCTGGCACTCCTCATTCCTTGGCCAAGAAATAAAGCCCTGCGTGCCCGACTCGATTAGAACTGCACAGCGGCGAGGACGCTTCTTGCTGGATTTCAATATCTTTAAGTGTCCTTGTCTCGCTCAGCCAGGGAACCGCTTCAAAACTTATATTATTTGAAGAATCGGTGTCTTTGCATTACAATGTCTTTTTAATTAATTGGATTTGTTTTAACGTCTCTTTGCATATGAAGCCTAAAGTATTTTATCCCCGATTCAAAAGATGCCGGAGCAAGGACGCCAAATGCATAAATGTAAATGGCTTTATATGCGCTTACTGGATTCATGTTCAGTTCCTTTAAAGTTGCCTGTGTACAAGGAGCGCGTCTCTCCTGAGATGCTCCACACATAAACTGTTGCCTCAAGCAGTTGCATAAAACATTAGACTGCACGATACCACTGCGAAAGCCAAAATAATCAAGGTAGACCTGGATATAATTGGATCGCGCTACACAAATAATCCCGGCTTTTTTTTTAACAAAGGGCAACAACTTCTGAATTGTCAATAGAAAAGACATCACCCCGAGAAAAATTAAAAACTTTTTTAAAAGTTGGAGATTGCAACGCGGGCTGGAGAATAAGCAACAGTATATTTATATTGTGACATAAAATATCCTTGTCTCCGTGCTCAGGGGAAATTATGTATATGAGAGATTCTCTCCTGCTTTGAGTCACAGGGCTGGAATAAATTACAATGGGGAGACAGATTAAGAGCTGCTTCTCTTGTACCTTAAAGGCATAGCCGGATGCAATGGAGTTTGCCTGAAAGGCGTTGTCCACTATGAAATATCTCTTAAAGGGGTATTAGCACCAAACACATAGGTGGCATATCAAAAGGCTATGCCATCAGTGTGACGGTCGGGGCCTAAGTCCACCCTGAGAATGGGCCTCTGAAAGTATTCGTTCAACACAGAGAGGTGGTAAAGACTGTTACTGTGATTTTAATGGGAGTTCCGGGTACATCCTCCATCATGAGGACCTCCTGTGCTTCACATGTGTTACACCAGTTTAGTGTAATATGCTACCCCGTCAATCTGGCTCACTCATAGTTTTAAACTCACCATTAAAACACATTTCAGACAGGCCTAATTGCTAAACCCCAGCCCCACTTTCCCAATTTTCGGAATTTTGGAGGCTGACATCCTTATTGTACAGACGCGATCTATATACTGACAGTTTATCTATATAAGACGTCATCATATAGAGGCAGACAAAAATTTTTTTTTTAATACATATTATATTTTTAAAATAAGCCTGTCAGTATATAGATGTGTATTGGACTGGTGTACTATCGTGTATGAATGTACTGTGGGTATATAGGTGATACGTATATAATGTACTGTCTGTATATTGTGCACTTATCTGATGTAGATGAAAATTCTGTTATAGATGCCTGTTGTATTAAATGTCTGTACACTAGGTGTATGCTGTATGTAGGTGAAAGTCGGTATAATTATATGCCATCTGTATGTAGATTTACTTCTGAATAATTTATATTATATATTTTATATTAAAAATAATTTTTTATTATTATTATTTTTTATTATTTACTTTAGAGCGCCATTTAATTCCAGGGGGCGTCATTTAAGGGGGAATTTCATACATAACAAAATTTTGAAAAATACAATGGTGACAAAAAGACTGTAACTGAAACAGAGAGGAAAGGGACCCTGCCCGCGAGGGCTTACAATCTACAAGGAAGAAGGGGGGGAGCGAAGGTGTGGGGCAGACTGTTGCGGGGCCCGGGGTAGTGGTGGGGGGGTTTTTTGTGGGTTGTAGCTTTCCTGAAGAGGGGTTTTCAGGTTTCTTTTGAAATGGTGAAAGTTGGGGAAGGGGTTTATGTTTGGGTTTAAAAGGGGTTCCCGATGTGGGGGGAAGCAAAGGGGAAGTCTTGGGGGACGGTTATGTGAGGAGCTGATGAGAGGGGACAGAGGAGAAGGTCCCTGTGAGGAGCGGAGATTGCGTAGGGGAGGTATCAGGATATTAGGGCAGAGATGTATGGAGGGGGGGAGGTTATGGAGAGCCTTGTAGGTCAGGGTGAGTAATTTGAACTGAATTCGTTGGGCAATGGGCAGCCAGTGAAGGGATTGGCAGAGGGGAGAGGCAGAGAAGTAGCGAGGAGAGAGGTGAATCAGACGGGCAGCAGAGTTTTTAGGATGGGATTGGATGGGGGCGGGGTGCTAGCGGGGAGGCCACGGAAGGATGTTGCAGAAGTCAAGGCGGGAGATGACGGGGCATGGACTACGTTTTATTTAGTGTCAGAGTTGAGGAATGGGCGGATGCGTGAAATATTTTTCAGGTGGAGGCGGCAGGCAGAGGTGAGGGTTTGCATATATATATATATGCACTGTGTATATAGATGTAGTGCCTGTTTATAGATGTGCTGTTGGTATATAGGTGTACTGTCTGTATATATGTGTACTGCCTGTATATAGATGCACTGTCTTGGGGGCACTTTCATCCACTTTTATGTGTACTACCTCACATTTATGGAACATGACTTAACCATTGTGTAAACTAAGCACTTCTTACCTTTACACTCACATAGATTGTAAGCTCTTGTGAGCAGTGCCCTCGCTCCTCTTGTTTGATCTGTTAGAAGTTTTTTGTTGTTGTAAAGTGCTGTGACATATGTTGGAGCTATATAAATAAAGATTATTATAATGATATCAATGGGAGTCTTCTGTCCACCTATCTGTTCAAAACAGAGACCTCCAGGAGCCCGTTCTCAAGATAGGTGTGGGTCCCAGAGAAGGGACCTATACCTATAACACATTGATAGTATATTCTATAGATATGCCTTTGATTGTGTTTGGTGAGACAACCAATATATATGAGGGGTTCCCAGACAATAAGTTAGTCGCATGGTGTCCTACTAGTGGGACCCCTGGATATCAACTTTTGTCTGTGGAGGAGCATGATAGCAAGCTTTTAATTATCCTGCAGCACCTCCACAGGGTAAATGGAGAATTACACATTTCCTATTAAAATTCATGAGCTGTCCATGTCCTACACAAAACATGTTATAGAGTTGAGAGTTGCCCTTTGTAATGGATCAGTTCCCCATTTACCAACGCAGATTTTCTTTATAGAAAATAAGTGAAGGGAAAATAACTAGATAGTAATGGACCCTGTGGCACAGAGGAGGAAGACTACCGGAGGTGTAAAGCTCTAGACCCTAATGTAACATCTCTATAGCCCACCACCGAAACGGTGACAGTGATATCATACTGTGCCCTATTATCTGCTCTCAGCTCACAACAAAAGCCTTTGAAATGTGTAGAAAAAATTGAGATAACTTTCAGTACCACAATATGATGATGAGTTATCTGCTACATCTGTTTTGTGCTGCTACTATATCTGCACCACCCATTGCTTTGCACCTGGGAACAACAAGATCTGTCCCTACTGGGACGGAGGGAATGTTAGGATATGTTCACATGAGGCATTTGTGGGTCATACTTCAGGTGTAATTTCGCAGTAAGGCCCGTAAATACCGTAATTCAAAGCTCTCAATGAGTGCTACGACTACCTGCCATTTTCCCCTGCGCATAGTACGTGCTGGGAGAAAGACGTGATGGGGGAAATAAAAGGGAATGGGAGCCAGTACGGAGTGCTTTAGGAAGTTCGTGCTGGCCATACATCTAAAACACAAGGCGTATAGCGGCACGCATATTAAGCTGCTATTTGCCGGTATTCAGCTGTATGAACATGCCATTAGGGTATGTTCACATGGCTGATTTGGGAACTGAATTTTCAGCATCCAAATCAGCGGTAAAACCTCGTCTAAAATGCGCCTCAAAGGCACCTACTTAGATGCACGAGGTTTTCGAACACTGTTTTCTTTCTGAAACACCCATACAAATTAATAGGGCAAAAACAGCACCAAAAACACACCAAAAACTTTGTCTTTGGTTTTGTTGATTCCTATAGGGAATTTTTAGCTTTGAAATGCTTCAGGAATTGATATGACACTTCTTTGTCAGCGCCCAAACAGCGTCCAAAAATAACCTAAAACGCACATTAAAACCTCTTTGTGTGTGAACTACAACGCTGCTTTAAATAGCAATCAATGAAAATTAGCGGAGGAATTTTGTAGGATTTTTTGCCGCTGTTTTGGGTGAGGAAACGCTCCAAAAACAGCGTCAAAATCAGCCGTGTGAGCTTACCCTTATGGAATGGAGCAACACTGGTAGAGCTTGTTTTCTTCCATTAAGCTCTTTTTGTTTTACATAGAGGCCCTTATGCAGTACCCCCATAGGGAGCCCTTGGTAAACTATAGACTGAATAAACTGGCAAAATGAACATGTGAATTGTCCACAAGTGGCCCTTATGTTACAGTAGAATAAGATCTTACCAAATGATTGTAAAAATAAGCTGACGATGGTGGAGTAATAAGAACTGCAGGGACAGATGAAAAATAAGACCCTAAAAGGGAACATAAGACGCCATGAAAACAAACAGCAGACGGTTCCGAGCCCCGGAGCCAGGCACAGGGGGGTGTACTCGAATTCACAGTGTGAAGCTTTTACTTTCACATCTTTGGGCAAGGCTGGGACATCAAGAGAGAAAATGGAATCATTTCCTGAAGGAAGAAGCCACATCCTAATTTATTTGCCCTACTTTCATGTTCTCCCTCAGTTCCTCCACTACAGTCCACAAGAGTTTGTTAGTTTTGTTTCCTCTTTTGATCTGTTCCTAATTTGAAGAAGCAGAAGATAGAAAGGACCATTTATGGGATAGTTCCCTGCAAGGAAAAGACTCCCGAGAACGTTGTTGTAGACGGCGGGGTTAGAGCTGCAGTTACATTGAAGGAAGAGATCAATTCTGCAGACAATTATGTGCGGAGATGTGCGGAGTCTATCACTGCTGTAGTATTGATGTAGCTGAAAAATTCAACTATGGAATATCCTGGAAATATGTGTGGTATTGAGGAACCCATCTCATCCCTCCATCCCCACAAAAGAGAAGACATCTTGTGAAACCCAGCAATATTTCTGGACCACGTTGCTCTCTCTCTTTAGCAAACAGCCACCTCCACCAATATCACATGAGGCAGCCTACTGGGGGCACCACAGCAGAGGATTCTGAGCTCCCCTCTATTTTGTGCACCTAAAACATGTACAAAGGATATAAGAATCTTTATGGTCATCATTACACCCAGTAGAGGTGTCATCAGTAAGATCTATAGGCAGTCCCTGACTTACACCGTTCCAACTTACATCTGTCCCCTAGTTATAAACGGAGACTTTGTTGGCATGCTGGCACTTGTCATTCCATGTTTCACAGCAGATAGAATCTGTGGAACGACAAGATCCAGCAGGCCACAGCAGCACATGAGGGGAAAATGAGGTGAAATTTTCTTAACGGGGGCACAGACAGCAAAAACAAATGTAAAAACCCTTCCCTGCACTATCGAAAACTAAAAACAAAACCTTTTGTGCTAGAGGTACATTTTAATAAATATACCTGTTCCGACTTACATACAAATTCAACTTAAGAACAAACCTACAGTCCCCATCATGTTCGTAACTTGGGGACTGCCTGTAATGGCTTGCTCCTGTTTGATCCCATCAGAAATAGACCCCAATAATCAGTGAATGGCTCCAAAGTTGCCACCAAATAGAAGGTGCCTTCTGCTAGGCCTTTGGGGTCCATTAATGTGTCTGACTTTGGGGCGCAAAGGAGGAGGATCTGGTGTTTTGGCCGACACAGGATATCCTACCACTAGTTGATCAAGCCCTTAGTTGAGGCCCAAAACCATGGAGCAAGGCCCATGCAGTAGAGAAAGGCTTCAGGCCACCTTTAAAGATAATTTAATCATCCATATACATATTGGACACAGATATCAGTCCAGGTGTCTCATGAACATAGAATAGTGGGGAACAACTAGAGGGCCAAGAAAAAGCGATACTGGAGGCCCTTTTCATTTGAGGGCTTTTTTATTTTTGTTTTTGGTTGTGACCTCTTCCCGGTTGGTCTATAAAGAAAAAGTGGATGCCTGTTCAGAGGAGAGCGACTCAACACAGCATGACTGATTATTCATAAATACAACGTCTCAATAAAGTACATGGCGGAATACAGCTCAAAATTGCGTTTTTTTGGCCAGTCTGGGATGGCCACTCTTTAACTGGGTAGAATGATAGGTGACAGGTATCCATCTTTCACCAGTAATCTGAGGCAGCAGACTGTCGCTCAGGCTTCTCGGCTTCTATTGAATTTTTGAATACAATGAATTGTTTCCAATACTTTAGCGACACTGCAGTTAAACGGAGGTTTCTCACCATGCTGTTTCCCTGAGTCATAGATAGCTTTTCACTCATTCAGCCTCGTCAGGCTGTGGATGGTTCTATAGCAGTGATTAGAATATTTAGCTTTCCTGTAACTGAGACATTACAAAGACGTATGTGCGGGAGATTAAATCTTCAGTAAACAAAGCTACAAGTGCTTTCAGGCTGAGACGTATTTTGAAGCTTCTGGGCCCTAGTGCAAAAGTGAAATGAGGCCCCTCAGTTACCATGTGCCATTGACAATGCTGTGGCAGAAGGGATTTTGGGGCCCCCTCAGACTGCAGGGCCTGGTAGCAACTGTTACCTCTGCACTCCCTATAGCTACGCCTCTGCTTTGAGGAGTGAAAACAATTGCTTAACCAAAAGCTAATCTTGTTAGAGAGAGAGAATCTTCTCTGGAGTCAGCTCCATCCCTGGCGATGTCACGCCCTGTTACGGACTCCCTAGATTATCGGTGTAACCAGAGAAACTTGTGTGCACTCAGAGCAGATAAGATCTCTCTTATTTCATGACCAAGTTAAAATCAAAAGACCTTCATGTTGAAAGGTGATCTTTGTAGTGAAAAAAAGCCCTTTAATAGTCACTCTTATTCTATTTTACCGGCTGCCATGTACAGCACTGACTATCCAAAAATACGGTTACGCCCAGCTAATGAATTACTGGCTGTCGGGTGAGTGGCATGTCACACCCAGGTCGCGGACGAGAACGCGCAGGCTATGTGGATGCAGTGAACAGGACACGGACGGGAACGTGCAGGGATGAGGTCCCATGTACAAGCGGCAGTATGCACAGACTAGAGACAGAGAACACATATCTGCAGTCCCATGTACATCTCATGTACAGTCCCATGTAAATCAGAAACAGACAGAACACAGCTGTACACTTCAGTCCCATATAAGACGTAGAGTCCCATGCAAAATAAATACAGAGAGAGAACACAGCTGTACCGTGCAGTTCCACATAAAACTATTTTGTGACACAGATGTACAGTCCCACGTAAATCACTTTTGTGCCTCATGTGCTGTCCCGCGTAAACCAGAGACAAAGAGAACACAGCGGTACACAGTAGTCCCATGTAAGATGTGCAGTCCCATGCATATTACATACAGAGAGAGAACACAGTTGTACTGTGCAGTCCCACGTTAAAAAAACTTTTGTGAGACATATGCGCAGTCCCACGTAAACCACTTCTGAGCCAGATGTGTAGTCCCATGTAAACACAAACAAGCGTATACTTTTGTTCAGCAGATCTGTAGAGGTCCGAGGTGTAATAATCTGCATGATATATCATTGTGTGAGAGAGAGAAAAAAAATCACCCATCTTTCCCAGAGTGAATTTCCCATTCTAGTTACAAAGTATGTAGAGAGAGCGAGAAATTTAAATATACACTATCGAATTATACTGAGCTTTTCACTTCCAATGATTCCAATGACAGCTGAGAACCTCTCCCTTCCCCCAGCTCACACAGAATGAATCCTCATGTGTACACATTAAGGGCGTGTCTGCAGAGAGAGAAGATATACCCTGCTGGGAGGTGAAACACGCCCCTCCATTTCACAAGCTCTGCTTGGCAACCAGCAGAAAAGCCTGCCAAATGCTGTAACGAGATAACCCCTTTAAGTTTGTCGGATGTGTATTTGATGGTAGGTCGGTCATGCTGAAATTGGTGGGTGTAGCTGACTGTGTATGGCCAGGTGTAGCTATCATTGGGTATTTATGGGATCAACATATAATGGGTGAGATTATAAACTTAGACAGCCTCCCTTCATATTAAAGTCCAGTGAAAATTACATGGGTGGGTCATGAATTTATGAAAGTTGTCGCAGCCCCACTTCAATACAGATGTAGCATTGCTTAACTTGATCACAATCTCACATATTGTCCTGTTATCTGCTCTTATCTTAAAACAAAGGCCATTGGAGAACATCCTGTGCCGTGATATCATGGTGCAACATATGTCAAGTTTAGTTTTGCTACGTCTGTAACGCTGCTGATTTTCTACATGGCAGTTCTGGGCCTGAATCCGACATATGATGTAAATCTTGCAATAATGCAGGTGATCCCTCAAAAAGGTAAAAAATGAACAATGTCTGATGTTGCCACCATACTGAGACTGCAGGTACGTGTGGCCAGCGGGGCTCTTACAATGCACTATTGTACAGTAACAGAACTCTAGTGAGATGTTGCATAGAGATCTAGAAGTGAATGTGAGCATAAGAATGCTTTTTTAACATTGAGATTCTGCTCAGCTCCAGTTGGACCCTATAACCGAAACAAAACTTGTGACATCTCCTGACTTGTCTATTGTAGTAAATCCTTGTGTTCCCTGTGAAATAACAATTCTGGAGCCTCATCTCGTATAACTCTGTGTTGTGCTGTTCCTCTGTTATTCCTCCTCTAAATGGTATTTGTGAATCGGTCAACTGGGTGTTACCATTCCTGTTTTCATAGGGCGTGTCCTTGCACACACTGACTGTCAGCACTGGTTAGACAATGTCAGACTGCATGGCCAACCCACCCCCTCATAACAATTTTGGAGCCCCTTCTCTTATATCTCTGTGTTGTGCTGTTCCTCCTAGAAATGTATTAGTGAATCTGTCAGATGGGCATTACCATTCCAGTTTATAAAGGGGTGTGTCCCTGCACACACTGTTAGCACTGATTGGACAATGGCAGACTGTACATGGACACTCCCCCAATTGGTGACACCCATCTGACAGATTGGTAATGAATTTCTAGGAGGAATAACAGGGGAACCACACAACATAGAGATCTAAGAAAAGATTCTTCAGAATTGTTATTTCTTGAGCAACACAAGTATCAGGAGATATTGCAGGTCCTCTCTAAGGGCGACATTTATGAAGGTGGCTGGGCCATTTTTTTGCTGTTACTTTGAGCCAAAAAAACTGTTGCAGCCTATTCCAACAGATGCATGAAAAGTTGTCTGCTAAAATGCAGTCTGCACTAGGCACTTTGAATGTGGCAAAAAAAGCGCCAAATTTAGCATGAAACTGCCATACAAATCCTGACCCATAGCACTGCCGACTTATGGCGCTAACACCTCATTTTTACCTTACCCCGTCCCTCCCCTTTTCCCACCTCTGTTCCCTATTTCCCAAAAGAATACATAACACCAGAGTTGGATTAAATGGCCACAGCAGCCTTTTTATTAACAAACAATACAAAAAACATATAAATAACCTAATTTGCATAACATATGCAATATAATAACACCATCCTCAAATTGGGGCTGAGGTCCTTGGAGCCACCCCCCACGGTCTGGCGACCACCATTCCTCCTCTCAATAACTTACCCTCAGCCGTCACCCCCGGCTCGAGGGCACCAAATCGGCCACCCCAGGTGGCCGATCCAACACCTGGCTTGACCAATCATATGTGCCATCATGTGATTATTTTGGGGAGCCATAACCACCTATGACTCCCCCCCCACCAACTGGCTCCAAGGACCCCCATCCGCCCAACGGCTACCGCGACAAACTACCATCCTACCCCCGATGGCCCTAATCTAACCTTAAGCTGTTCCCCTTACCCAACCTATCCGAATGGGAGGAAGGGACCACTTCTGCTGCCTGGGCGTGTCTGCTCCCTGCGTACGTGGGGAAGGCTTTTATAGCCCAACCCCCCGTACTGAAGACACGCCCCCCGCAACCCGCACCCGTGCGGCATGCCGGGTCAAGCGGGGGGCCTCGTCCTCCCGTCCCCTGCGCCTCCGGCCCCGTCCTATACCATGGTTGAGACAAAGTTTGGAGCATAAGATTCTTATGTACCTACTGGGGCACACATCAATAGTGTCTGACTGTAAGACAGCTTTAAGTTAGACTAGACAGTCTTACACTATGTCTAACTTTGTAACACTAATAAATTGGCTTACTTTTATGCCACTAACTGGTACCTTAAGCCACGCCCCTTTACAGAGGCCACACCCCTTTGTCAGCCATGGCGCAGAAGTGTCTAGAAACTGTCTAAAACAGATAATAAATGTGGTGTAAAGCAGGTAGGACATTATTTTTGGTGTAAATTGTGCGAGAAGTCTGGTGCAACTGCCTTGATACATGTGCCCCACTATATAGATGTAGGACTGGCGTATCGGCCCCGACGTTCATACAGGTGGCCCTAAGTCTTTATAGATAACATTTTTTCACTTCTGACACTGACCATGGTCAGATGATTGCACTAGAAGGTATGAACTCGTAGCAGGGGATCACAGCAGAATTTCCAAGATAAATCTATTATAACATTACATTAGGGAACCTTCAAGGAAGTTTCCAGCAATCAAAAAAACCTTTTGAGGTCTCTAAGAAAAGTGTTCGCCAAGTTGCCCAGCAGTTTTTCTAGGCTCCATATTGTGCAGCGCTGATAGCAGAGATTTGCTGTAATTGCTGCTGGGTTTGCTGCGCTCTTTGACAAGGGTAGATACCTTTTAGATTTATTCTTCTTCGGAGCAGTTAGAATGTTCGCTTCTCTGCTTGGAATTAACATCAATATACATAGATTAAAGGAGTTACCTCCTAACCTGTAAGAGAAAGCTGTCTACAGCGTGACGGCAGCGAGCAGCCGCAGCGAGCTGATTAATGTGCAGCCGAGAGTAAGGGTTTGATAGAAAAGGTGTGAAAGTGCTTAAAATCACATAACCGTAATTATTGTCATTAACAAACACTGCGGCGGGTCGCTATGCAAATGCAATCACTAATGAATGAGACTCCGACTGATTCTTCAGCAAAACTTACCTTTGTAAGTAGTAACAGTCAACTCTGGTATGAGGCTGGGATCACACGGTGTTCGGGACCTCCTTTTTCAGGTATCGCAGTGGATCCCACGATGAATCTATAGGGAATAACAGTGAAGGTGTAGTCATTGTTGGACTACGGTTGCTTTGTTTCCCGAACATAAGCACTTTCTGAATCAAAAAATATAACGAGATCATCTGGGCTATTTTGTCCGACACAGAAAGTGCTTAAGCTTGGGAAACAGAATAGACATAGTCCAGAAGTGAGAACATTTGTGCTGTTGTTCCCCATGGATCCATTGAGGGAATTGTCAGGATCGGTGCCGGACTGGGGTGATTAGGGCCCACCGGTGGAATTTTATTCTGGGGGCCCTCCTGTCGAGTTTATTCTGGGGCTCACCAGTGGAGTTAATTTGGGGGGTCACCCTACAGCTACTTTACATCCCTCTTATACTCTTTCTCTTGCTTTTTGCCACTGTCTCGCTGCCTTTCTGCCTCTCCCAAGGATGTATATGCAGTTTAAACGAAACTCTAGGTCTGCCATGCCTAGGGGCCCACTGGGGGTTAACCCTATTCTCCAGTAGGCCAGTCCGATCCTGGTCAGGATACATTTTTCTGGTATCCGATAGATACCGGCAAGGAGGTCATCAGCACAAGGGGGACACTTCCATATAATTGTCTAAATTAACAATGCTATACAGTGTTCCTGCTGCCAGTGCAATAATAATGTACTGCCCAATGTAGAGCCTGAGTGGCAATGCTAAACTGCTTTTAAAGAGAACCTGTCACATAGGTGATGCCCCCCTTGCTGAGGGCAGCACAAGCTAGTGTCAGACCTGCTGTTTCCAGCGCTGTGTCCCTTATTCTGTAAGATACTGGAGTTTTCGAGTATTTAATGCTCAAGTCTGCAGTTTTCAGCCAGAAAAGAGTCATGAAAAGAGTTAGTTTTTTTTCAAACCCCGCCCACCTGAGGCTAGCCCCGTCCCACCCACCTAATAAACCTATTACTTTGAATAGGCAGAAACATGTGAATAACTGCCAGGTGGGCGGGGATAGCTTTTGAATGGGCGGGGCTAACACCTGCTCATGAATAAGATTTGAGCATTAAATGCTCTAGAACTCCAGCATCTTACAGAATAAGGGACACAGCGCTGGAAACAGCAGGTCTGACACTGGATTGTGCTGCCCTCAGCAAGGGGGGCGTAACCTATGTCAGGTTCCCTTTAAGTACATACCATCATACAGTGCTCAGCTTGACAACCTAGGTAATCTGAAAACATTCTATAAAATGTGTATACCAATAATATTAGGATCTGTAGTGGTCATAAGTCATGCAGTGGCACCTCCATGAGTAGACAAGTGGTGTCCTTAGATGGATGAAGGACGCAGCCCCCTTGTATCTGTTGTCTGACCTGTTTACCTATAAGATTTTCGTTTATCCCGCTCCTTGCTTCTGGGCATTCGTCTCTCCTGAAATAGGTGCAATGCAGTGGAGCTTCAATGTGATGATGATGGGGTATTCTACAGCATGACAATGGGCCCACAACTCAAAAAATGGTGGCTCAGTGACTAGAATTCTTGTTTTGCATCACTGGGAACCAGGGGTCGACTTAGACATGGAGTTTCCATGTCCTCCTTATGGGTTTTCTCCAAGGTGTCTTGTTTTCTCTCAACTTCCAAGCACCTATAGATTAATCCACGGGCTTGTGAGGTGTGTAAGAGAGATAACATTGTGAGCAGAACTGACCCGATACGTGTGGTGGAATATGTTGATGCTGTATAAGCAATCAGATGCTCAAGGGCTTTTCTCATGAAACCTTATCACCTTTCCTCAGGACAGGTGACACGTGTCTAATTTTGGGGGTCCAACTACTGGGAGCCCTGACAATTGCAAAAACAGAGGTCCTTTGCTCCCTGTTTGAATAGAGCATCGGTCAAGTATGTTCATTGCCACTCCATTCATAGTCTGTGGGATGGCTGGAGATAGCTATCTTTACCCGGCCCATAGACTTGGTTTAGACCGACAGGGTGCATCACTGACCACCATAAATATAGTAGGATACAGGACCCGCGTTCTTGTGATCAGTAGAATTCATATGTACCGCTCAATGGCTGGACAATAGACTAAGGGCGCCATGTCCGAAAAGTGCCGTATCTATGCCAGTTTTAGGCCCATTAAGTCAGTGTCAAGTGCGTCTGTAAGTCCGATACTTTCTAAAAATTGCCGTCAGGCATACCTTGCATAGATTACTTAATGCGCCTAAAATGGCACATCGTATCAAAAAAAGGGCGCATTGCATCAAAAAAGGGGGCATTGCATCAAAAAAGGGCGCATTGCATCAAAAAAGGGCGCATTGCTCAACACTCGGCACATAGCATATCATTGGTAGTATATGGTTTGCGTCTATCGAGGCTCATTGCCCGACGGGGGCGCATAACATATGTAAAGCACATCAGTAGGCGCATTTCACGATGGGGGCGCACAGTGCACCATATTTAGGCGCCTTACAAATTGTCGTTCCCGGCGTATAATGCGCCTAGTTTTGGTGTACGACAGTTCATTTACAACAGGAATATGGCGTAAAAAATGCGTTTGCAGCAAAATAGAACAAAAAACTGGCGTTGGCGTGTTGGGACATGTCGCTCTAAATTCCTTAGGAGGCAATATAAGCCCCAGTGCTCCTTGGGAGAGATATAACAAGTGCAGATAACTAATGATCAGTAGCTCACACACCTGTCCACTAGGAGCGCACCTGAGTGATAAAAAAAAACTGCACATTGGATAAGCACCAGTTTTATACATTTCTCCCGATGTATCTTTACAATCAGTCAAATGTAGCAGAAGGATTTCTGACTTCCATTAACACCAACAAACAATGCAGCTAAGCTGGAGCCACAGACCATAATTCATGACACGCCTCAGCTAAACATTACCCTTTCGTCATCTCCTTTGCACGATTGTGTTAACTGGAAAAATAGTGATATAGTAAGTGAAAAAACAGGCAACGAGCAGCATCTAAATGAGCGCAGAGCAGCGATCCTTCAGTGTTAAACGCACCTTAGCTTGTAAGTAACACAATGATACAAGGCAGCGCACAGCTGCTTTCCGGGGCCTCCTGAGTATACTTATAAATGAGGGAGAGAATGAGCCCGGCCCTGTGCTCCTGCTGCCTGTCCTAGCTCAGCTGCTATGTGTATTAATGTTGTTATCCCTCATTTGCACACACACGCACCAGGCTGTTGGCACAGTAAAGGTATTTTCCTCTGCGCTGATTTCCGTCCCTTAGAGGAAGGCATTGAATAATTTAAACTGTCAGGGACGTCAAGATTTTAATCCCAGTCACCAGTCCTGGTTTGGTCTTTGCAAATTTAAAAGGCTTGATTTTGATGTGGCTGTAAGTTTTTCTGAAGAGATTAGCGGCCCCTTTTGTCATCTCACAAGAGTCAATTCTATCAGACCCCGCAGTTTAGTCTATTATTTCCCGGGAGCGGACTAAGACTTCTGCATGAGACGTGGATGGCATTATACTGTAAGGTAATACAATAAGGCCCGGAAAAAGGGGCGAGTAAAAACAGGCTTCTGTTAAATGGAGTATGTCATGTATAGGATGTGTACACTCTAGGTAATGTGTACCTGCTATTTATAAGCTGTAGCGTCGAGAGGAGGTGGATAGGTGGCTGCTAAACTGCTCCGGTGCTGCTTATCTCTGTAGAAACAATAGATCTCATAGGCAAAGTCAGACCATTTAGATCTTAGTTGCCCCTCTAAACACTTAAAGTGGTTTTGCCACGAAGTAAAATTGCTGTGTGAAGCTTGCAAATTAAATAACAAACATTTTCACCATTCATCATTATTAAAAATTCTGCACCGTTTTTCTTTTAGCTGCTCCTTTAGTGATCCATTGTTTACAGCTCGTCTCCAGGGGATACGACCAGGGCTGAGAGCTCCTCAGTCCTGGTCGCACATGCTCAGACATCACCTCTCCTCAAAAGCAGCTACAGAGTGTTCAAACCCCAGGTGCTGTCACTCTACTCCTGTCCTCTGTGCTCCTTAGTAATTACTCAAGCAAATAACTTAGTCGTAACTTAGTCGACTAAGGGCCGGAGACATGGCCTGAAACGCGTCAACTTCTCACATTTGGATGTTTTTAAAGTCATCTTTTATCTTCTTCTAATAAAGAGTGTGTTTTTTCATCGTCACTACGCCTCCTGAATCTCCCTTCCAAGAGTGCCGGGACTCTTTCATGTTGTTTGTCTAACCTTACGCACATCAACAGCCGGATCTTGCTTCCCTGGAGCACCACTGTGGAGGAAGGGAGCGGGCGTTTTCCCCTAGATGGAAGATCCCAGAGCGGGAGTTCAAACCCCAGGTGCTGTCATTCTACTCCCGTCCTCTGTACTCCTTAGTAATTAGTTCAAAATTGCAAATAAATGTTAAAAAAAACCTCAATGAGGTCTGTGCATTGATAAAGAGAAAAAAAAATTCACAGGTTTGGTTCCCGCAGGGATTTGAACCGAGGACCCTTGTGCTGTGAGGCAAAAGCTTAACCTCTGAGTTACATTGTAGCTACACACTTTATATCAACAGACCTAGAGAGAGGAAAGGCCTGGTGATGTCATCCTGCCGGGTCACATGATATGCAATTCAAACAAATCAAACACGCCCCCTTCTGAGCACACAGAGCTGAAGAGCTGAATGCAGGAGGTATGAAATGAGATTCTGGCAAAACCCCTTTAAAGGGGTTGTCTATGAATTTGAAGAAAATTGTGTTATGGTTGGGAGGGGTAAAAAAAAAAGAAAAAAAACACCGCTTTTGAAGTTGCTGCTGCTCCGGTGCTCGCCGATGATGTCATGTGATGCTGCAGCCAATCACTGGTCTCTGCCTGCATGTACAGTACTGGACTACTGAGGCCTGTGATTGACTACAGCATCCAGGACTGGGGCAAGGTATTCTGGTGCCATAGACAAATAAGGCACATAGTGCCCCCACAGTGGAAAATTCAGCCCACTCCATCCCTGCCTGTGATGAAGTGGGGCCCTGGGTGGTCACCTACCTCAGCCTACCCGTCGTCCCGGCCTTGACAGCATCATGTGACTCATGAGTGTGATGTAATTGGTGAGCAGCGCTGGAACATTGGCGGCATCACAGATGAGCTAAGGATGTTTTGTACTCCTTACTCCTCCCAACTAGTAGACAATTTTTATAGAATTATGGACAATCCCTATAGGGCCCCCGTACACAATAGAGTAGAGTCGGCTGCATTCAGTGGGCTGACTCTCTAACTCATATGTGGGTCTTCCAACTTTTTCCAGACAGAGAAGGTGAGAGAAAGAAGTATCGAATTTGTTGAACTTCAACACTCGAACCTTTTGTTCTCCATAGAGATAAGACACGATCAGAGGTGCCAAGCAGCGACTTTCTCTTATTTCCTCATTGACAGCACATGCACACTCCGAGCATGCATGTGTATAAAGGAATTGGTAGGATTTTCTGTTGCCCAAATGAGCCAACTCCTTTTTATTGTCACCTTCAAGGGTACGGTGGCAGTATGCCTGTGGTATTCTAGAATATGTCCCCTAGTATTTAGCAAAGGGTGGGAATGTCTCTCCCTGCACTCCACTTCCCTGAGTCAGAAATATGTGCCAGAAGCTTCTGAGACCAGCGCATGCGCAGCAGTAGTCCTCGCTCAGGCTGCTCCTTTCCAAAGTGCTACTGTGCATGCGCTGGTCTCTGAAGTTCCTGACACTTGTTTGCTGTATCGGGAACATCAAGCCTATAAAGAACAGCTCTAGACCATGCAATTTATACCCCAATATACTACTATATGTCAGGGGAGGAAAGTCATGGACATCATAGTACTGGGGAATGGAGACTGGGGCACACTGCATCTAAACTTGGGAAGGAGCAGGGCATCCAGGATTCAGGACCATTGTAGTGCACCCTGTTTGTACCCCAATATGTTACTGCATGTGCTGGGAGGTGTGAAAGTGACGGAGCAGGGGGAACGAAGACTCAGGCACATTGCATGTAAACTCGTGAGAGTTTGGTTACAACGCTCGTCAATGCCTCTCCCATCCAGTCTGCTGTAACGGAAAAACTGTATGTACATGATTTGCTGCTGATGGACTCGTCCGTTCAGCAATGTGCTGACCAAGGAAAGAAGCAGCTCCAGACTTCGTATTAGGGGTGCATTAATTGTTTGACCAAACATAGCAGGCCAATATTTAAGTTGATAACTTTGTTGAGGGCACGAATAATTGAATAAATATCCATAAATATCCAATGTAGTTGCGCTTGATGCTAAAATTCAGCCTTATTTACTTAATCACAATGGAGCTGCACAGATACCATGACAGAAGCATGTCTTTATGGGTATGTTCACATGGCGTAATTACGGCGCACAGTGCATATTCCCAAAGCACGTGGGGGCCAGCAGCCCGCCCGTCCGCCCCATTGACATGCATTGTTTGCGGCGCGTAATTACCGCGAACATTGACATGTCACTTATCTCCCTGCGCTTACAATACAATCATATCGTATGTGCCGGGGGATGACGCGTAAACCATAGCTCTGGATTACCGTAATTGCGGCGCCCAGTGAAAAAATATGCAGCGAAATGCACGCAAACAATACGCCGTGTGAATATGGCCTATTTGGTAGAACATTGAAGGGGCTTATGTCTGCTGATCAGTGGTGAAACCAGAGGCCGGAGCCACATCAATCCTGCACTGATGGCCAATGCTAAGAATAAGAAATCTGTGTCAATTACTGGAGACCCTATAACATTTTGGGCAACGTGTATGTATTTTGGCGCTCAGACGCCATTGTTTTTGCCCACATTAGTAGTGTAGAATGCTCTTGAATCTATGAACCTGTTCTACTGCGGGTCAGAGTTTTGGCGCTGTCTAGCTTCAAAATGATAACTCAGGCTGAGGTAAACCACTTGTAACTTGGTCTGGCTGTTCCAGCACTAATGCGCCTAGTTTTGCCTTCCTACAGTCATAAATGTGTAGAATCATATGGTTGTGGTGCAACGCCTCCAGAACACCGCCACATCTCAGGCGCATTACAAAGTACCGTGAGAGCTGCAAAATGCGCCTAATTTTGGAGTGCGCCTGCTAATACATCTAGAGAACAGGGTTGCAACAGTTTTTGGGCTGAAAGGACCCCAGAATGCTGGCGCAGCCCCGTATACACGTCACCCTCTGTCTCCAGAACTGCCTGGAAAGCCACCAAAAGGTAACAGTACCTGCAAGCTGCTCCTGTTCACTCCCAGCAGTAACATTGCAGATTATAAATCTTCCCCGACTTTCATGCACATTGTCCCTGAATATTAATACCAAGATTATTATTCCAAGCAAAAAGCCAAATGTCAGAGGCAGACAGAAAATAAACACTCCGGATCGTTAGTTATTACTTTATCTCCATTTTACAAGTATTCATTGTTACGTTGAGAGCTTTTGTAATAGACAATTGACAAATTGATAGTATTCCTACTGCGAATTCACTTTGGGTTTATCTGTCGTGCCGTGATGTATTGATAGATAAACACATGGCGGAAAAAAGAAAAAATAAATCACGGAAATCAAATTGTATTTTATCCCTTCCTGCGCAGAAAAAATATATATCCGATATAGATACAATTGTTTCAAAAATGAAAAACGGCCAAAGATTCTTTCGAGAATTTATGAACCTGGCGCTTGGGCTCCAGGTCCAGTTCTCCTGATGATACATTCCTGCCATTCTCCCTACAGTTGTCTTCTTTTGTAGAATTATTTTTTAATTCTGTTGAAATGTATTAATATTTGTGATATCGGGGGAAGAACGGAAACGGCCCCTGCTTAGAAAGATGTGGAAATTTTGCAGTATGTGGATTACAGGCAGGGCAGATAACCCGTAGCTTGCAGAGTCTATGGCTCTAACATATGAGTGTGGAGAAACCGCAGACTCTTTAGAGGAATAATAATCTTTATTTATATAGAGCCAACATATTCTGCACCAAAAGTGCATAGGCTCCAGGTAGGTAGGTAGATTGGTCCTAGGTAGGTAGGCAGTAGTTAGGCAGGTCTCAATTAGGTAGGTAGGCTACAGGTAGGTAGGTAGATTGTCCCTAGGTAGGCAGTAGTTAGGCCCCAGTTAGGTAGGCAGCCCCCAGGTAGATAGGTGGGCTGTAGGTAGGTCCCAGGTAGCTAGGTAGGCAGTAGGTGGGACACATGTAGATAGCTAGATAGGCTATAGGTGGGGCCCACATATGTAGGTAGGTAAATATTCTATAGGGGCCATATAGGAAGGCAGGGTACAGGTAGGGTATATGCGGTATATAGGTAGGTAGGCCGGGTTTATTTAGCTATTGGGGGCCATATAGGTAGGAAGGCAGGATTTAGGTGGGTTATAGGGACCATATAGATAGGGAGTCAGGATTTAGGTAGCTATAGAGGGTCATGTAGGTCGGCAGGCAGCATTTAGGTGGTTTATAGGGCCATAGAGGTAGGCAGGCAGGGTTTAGGTAGCTATAGGGGTCCATATTGGTAGGCAGGCAGGATAGAAGGGGGTTTGAGGGGCCATATAGGTAGGTAGCAGGGTTTAAGTAGCTATAGAGGCCCATACAGATAGGCAGGCAGGGTTTTAGGTAGCTATAGGGGTGCATGCAGGTAGACAGTCAGGGTTTAAGTACCCATAGGGGCCATATAGGTAGGCAGGCAGTGTTTAAGTAGCTACAGGGGGTCATATAGGTAGGCAGGCAGGGATAGGTAGGGTATAGTGGCCATATAGGTAGGTAGGCAAGGTTTATGTTGAGTAAAGGGGCCATGTAGATAGGCAGAGTTTAGGTAGCTATAGGTGCCCTATATAGATAGGCAGGGTTTTAGGTAGTTATAGAGCCCACACAGGTAGACAGGCAGGGTTTTAGTACCTATAGGAGGCCATATAGGTAGGCAGGCAGGGTTTAGGTAGGGTATAGGGGCCATATAGGTAGGCAGGGTTTAGGTAGCTATAGTGGCCAATATAGGTAGACAGTCAGGGTTATAGGGGTCATATAGGTAGGGAGACAAGGTTTAGATTGTTATAGGGGCCCCATATAGGTAGATAGGCTTGGTTTGGGTAGCTATGGGGGCCCCATATAGGTAAGTATGCAGGATTTAGGTAGCTATAGGGGCCCTATATAGGTAGGCAAGGTTTAGGCTTCATTAATGTTAAAAAAATAAGAAATAGCTTACTTTCCTCTCTCCATGCTCCGATGCGACGTGCTCCCAGCCAGCCAGTCTCTGTGTTCGGCATGGGCGGCACTATGATGTGACTAAAAAGTCAAACTAATGGGTATCTGTTTGCAAACATAATCTATATATCTGACATTACAAGCATAAGGTAGCCGGGGTGTGAAACTCAGGCCCATGGGCCAAAGCTGGCCCACAGTGTAATAAAATTTTGCCCATGAGTTAAAGTGAATGGAGAAGAAGAGGAAGAAACCAGAAGCTGTCATTACACTGCTCTCATCAGGCCCTTCCTGCTGCATAGAGCAGAGAAGGGAACACTGTCAGGAGAAACAACTCAGACAGCGGGGCGACTGATAAGAGGAGCTCACAGAGAGAAATGAGGATCCGAGCCTCAACACTTCACCCTTCCAGCGCCTTCTCAGCCCCGGCATCTCTGCAGGCAGCAGGGTACTCGAGACGGAGACACCGCGCCGTGCAATGAATAAGAAGCACCGTGAAGACCACAGGACTTAACTGATTGCAGTCAGTACAAATAAAATAGCTACTGCATGTGGATACGCGCCACAGATGTGTCTTTTATTTGACATTTGATTTCGCATGTGTTTGTTGCATGAACCTTTGCTTGTTCCAGATTCAATGTTTCAGCCAAACTTAAGTTTGTTTCATTCTGAAAAGGTTCATCGTTATATCTGATGAGAAGGAAAAACTTCATCAATCGTAGATATTTTTTCAATAAGTATCAAGGTTGCCCCGTGACTTTGTCCAAGTTTTTAATTTTGGTTTACTGTGTGTGGCCTGTTTGAGTTTGACACCCCTGGGCTACAGGGTATCTTCTTACTTGTCATGAAGTCCAATGTACTCTAGGTGCCTAGTAATGCCTAATGCTATACAAACAGGGTTCATTCCATATTCTACTTTTGCATGATTGAAGGGGTTGTCTCCCCATGCTGTTTCACAGAGCCACATTCAGTTTCAGACTTGCACTGTGGTTCTATAACAGTGACTGGCATATCATCGCCGCTATTCCTAGGTATTCCCAGTTAGCCTCTAAAAGGTATCACCTGATTTCTTCACTCTTCTACTACTTTCTATGGCCAACACAGTACAACATTATACTACTAGGTATTCCTATTGCAGTGACAAGAGTGCAGGAGGTTTATATCTGTAGTGTACAAAGCTACAGAGCTCTAAGGGTTTAAACTTGTCCTTCACTTAGGTAAACACGCTCCTATGTTAGAGCAGGAAATGACTCACCGTGGTGGGACAGCAGCTTGTGGAGCAATCGGATAAGAGAGAGAGCAGCCAGGGGGTCAGTAACCAAGAGAAACTTGTGTACACCAACATTAGATAAAATCTTTTTTATCTCCTGAACAAAGCAAAATCAGAACAGCAATGTATTTGGTAATTGTCTTCATTTATATTTAACCTACATGTTGAAAGCTAATCATTGTGGTGAAAAAACCCTTTAAGCATTTTCCCATCCAATAGGTTAATGGAAACATTCAATGCTATTGTAGTGAAACTCCTGTCCATCAATGGTACCGAAGTACACTATCTATAGACTTCTGTAGGGTTAGAATAGTTTCCTGCCATGAGGAACATATCATAAAAGGGGTTTTGCCACAATGTAATTTTGACGTGGTATCCTCCAAAATGGGTATTTAATCATTTTTCTAAATATATGTGATTATAAAAAGAGAAGACTGTGAGAGCTACAGCATTGCTCAGTCCTCCTCAGTTTTCTGAAAGTTTTACATTAGACACGACCAGGATACTGACAGGAGCTGATCTGGCCGCCCTTGCGTGTTTGCACTTCTTATCTCATGACAGGGAACATGGAGGAGCATGCAAGGGGCTGGGGAGAAAGTGCAGTGTATGAGGCTGTGTCTTTTGTATAGATAATCCACTGGTTGTAATGTAATTGAGTAAATATTTCAGACGCTCCCTTCTTCCTCACTCTCTGCTCACCCCCTCCCTCTCACCACTGCAGCCATTCATGACGCAGCATGCTTTGTTTAAATTCTCTCCTGAGCAGATAAAAGGTAAGGAACTCACTTCATGGCAAAACCCCTTTAATTTCATTTTTATTTGCCCAATCATGTCCAAAGTCAAGAGCCAGGTTGAGGCCCCTTAGAATTTGTTTTGTTGGATAAAGCTGGTTCTTCTCAAGAAGCTGTCAAGTACCAAATGTTTTTTAACTTTCTTCTTAATGAGCTCAAAAATAATAAAAAAAAAAAAAAAGAAGAGATTTGGAAAAGATTAAAATTTTGATCTCGTATCAAAAATATAATTAAATTAACCTTTTGTTGATTTCTCATTGTCAACCTTGAGTTCATGTCTGAGATCTCACAGATAGGACTCGTGAAAAGCTAAGAAAGAAACTTCAGACACTTTGGTCTGTTAAACAATGTAAATTTCCACCTGATGAATATTTATGTGAGACGAGAGGATAAAACACAGGAGTAGGCATTAAGAAGCATCGGTAATAAAGCTATTTCAGGATTAAACAATGTCCCATGAATATGAACACTTTGCAATCGAGTGATTCATCTTCATCTGATGAAAAGAACTTATAAATATGGGGATGTATCTCCCGGCAAATATGTAAGTATAATCCACAGAAAATGAACAATCATTTATGATAATTTCACCTTCCAAGACGATAAAAGGAAAGCATCATTAACACTCGGTGTGCCAGATTTCATGGCCGTGGATCTACTACTAGAGCTCCTATGTGAGGCAGTGTTTGACTGGGGTGCATGGAGCCCACCATTGGAGTTACGTCTGGGGGACCACTAGTAGAATTGATTCTTGGGCCATCACCAATGGAGTTGATTCTTGGGGCCCACCAGTAGAGTTGGGTCTTGGGCAATGGAGTTGATTCTTGGGGCCCACCAGTAGAGTTGGGTCTTGGGGTCCACCAGTGAAGTTGATTCTTGGGGCCCACCAGTTGAGTTGATTTTTAGGGCCCACCAGTGGAGTTATTTCTTGGGGCCCACCAGTGGAGTTATTTCTTGGGGCCACCAGTGGAGTTGATACTTGGGGCCCACCAGTGGAGTTGATTCTTGGGCCTTCTAATGATATGCTATGTGCCGCGATTTGCGCTAATGAAGGGAAAAAACATTTCAATGGTAGAGTATGTAACGCCATATCGAGGCACAAAGCGCACGGAGGCGCATAGCTTATCATTACAAGTGTATGGAATGCACCTAACACATACTTGAAATGCGCCTAACACATATACACTTGTAATGATGTGCTGTGCGCCTCAATAGGCGCATTTCGTTATGGAGGCGCACAGTGCATCATTTTTAGGCGCATTATGTTTACTATGCAAGGTATACCTGACGCCAGATTTTTGATAGGGTCGGACTTTCTGCCGCACATTACACTTATTTAATGCGCCTAAAAACTGATGTAGCACCAACAATTTTCGGACATCTCGTCTTAAGTTTTAGGAAGTAAGTCTATTTTCTTTCAGTGATTAGACATAAGGTTAGCAGCAACTCTTTTGGATAGTCCATGAGTCAGAAACAACAACATCACATGCACAATATGTCCGCAGCTGAGCATCGCCTGCAGTCTACAGTTAGCATGTATTTTATGTGTGTACTTTATAGGAAGTATATGATTGTGATTCCTTCCATTTCATTTAACAAGTAACCTGATCTGAAGTAACACAAGTGAAAGCAGAAGGGACACTATGTCATCCTGCACACACAGGCTGTCAAGCCTTGCTAAGCACTGTCACATCCTACCATGGGATACATAGTCTAATGTCAAGGGACTGGAGGAAAAGTGATAGGTAGACAGAGAAAAGTACTGAAAATAGGCAGCAACTGTTACTTGCAAACCCCCCGGCGTCTTTCAAAGATGTCATCTCCAGCATCTCCCATCCACTATATTGAAAGTAATAGATTTTTTATAACATTTTATTCTTATCTATTGTCCTATTGCAACTTACAGTAAACCCTGCAGCCTTTGACATGGAAAGAAATGAAGAGAAGGCTACAGGTTATGTGCAAGAATCACTGACAGGTCATTTGCCTTTATGAAGCTTACACAGTCCTGTACACCTAGACTGACACCTAAGAATATCTAAGGAAGGAGCAACAATTTAAAGAGAAGAATAGATTTTCTTGTAGAATGGTTATTGTACATATACTACTGCCCCTATAGGCATTAGTATAACTACTGTAATACTGCTCCTATGTACAAGAATATAACTACTATAATACTGCCCTCTATGTACAAGAATATAACTACTATAATACTGCCTCCTATGTACAAGAATATAACTACTATAATACTGCTCCTATGTACAAGAATATAACTACTATAATACTGCCCCTTTGTACAAGATTATAACTACTATAATACTGCCTCCTATGTACAAGAACATAACTACTATAATACTGCCTCTATGTACAAGAATATAACTACTATAATACTGCCCCTTTGTACAAGAATATAACTACTATAATACTGCCCCTTTGTACAAGAATATAACTACTATAATACTGCCCCAATGTACAAGAATATAACTACTATAATACTGCTCCCTATGTACAAGAATATAACTACTATAATACTGTCCTCTATGTACAAGAATATAACTGCTATAATACTGCTCCTATGTACAAGAATATAACTACTATAATACTGCCCCTGTGTACAAGAATATAACTACTATAATACTGCTCCTATGTACAAGAATATAACTACTATAATACTGCCCCTATGTACAAGAATATAACTACTATAATACTGCCTCCTATGTACAAGAATATAACTACTATAATACTGCTCCTATGTACAAGAATATAACTACTATAATACTGCCCCTATGTACAATATTATAACTACTATAATACTGCCTCCTATGTACAAGAATATAACTACTGTAATACTCCCCTCTATGTACAAGAATATAACTACTATAATACTGCCCCTTTGTACAAGAATATAACTACTATAATACTGCCCCATTGTACAAGATTATAACTACTATAATACTGCCCCAATGTACAAGAATATAACTACTATAATTCTGCTCCATATGTACAAGAATATAACTACTATAATACTGTCCTCTATGTACAAGAATATAACTACTATAATACTGCTCCTATGTACAAGAATATAACTACTATAATACTGCCCCCTGTGTACAAGAATATAACTACTATAATACTGCTCCCTATGTACAAGAATATAACTACTATAATACTGCCCTCTATGTACAAGAATATAACTACTATAATACTGCCCCTATGTACAAGAATATAACTACTATAATACTGTCCCCTGTATACAAGAATATAACTATTATAATATTTTCCCATATGTACAAGAATATAACTACTATAATACTGCCCTCTATGTACAAGAATATAACTACTATAATACTGCCCCCTATGTACAAGAATATAACTACTATAATACTGCTCCTATGTACAAGAATATAACTACTATAATACTGTCCCTATGTACAAGAATATAACTACTATAATACTGTCCCTATGTACAAGAATATAACTACTATAATAGTTTGCATCTAGAAATTAAAGTTATATTGTATGTTTGTGGCAAAATTGGGCAGGATTTTTGTGTGTTGTGGCCTTCTCTTTACTTGCTTACATTCTGGACACAATAATTTCCTGTATCTCTCCTCAGGAGCAGCACATCCACCATATGTAAATGTCTGGTAATCCTGTATACACAGTTGCGCTGCATATTGGAATTGTATCACAGATGTTAGGAGAGATCACATTGAATTCCAGAAGATTAGATGAATGGTGACCGTCTAGGAGTGCACTTTGCTAGGAGTAAAACATAAGCGTGTCATTTATGTGTATCTTGCACAGTATGAAAATCAGAATTAATTCCCTTCATTATCTGTCCTGGTATTTGACTAGGCAGTAATTGAGTGTCGAGTCCTTTATGAATATGTATTTTTCTTTCCCTGCCTCCCCAAATAAAGGAGATCGACGTTCGACTGGAGAGTTGGAATTATCTAAGCAGCATATTGGAAAACACAAAGGGTTGTGTAGGATGCCGTCTGAGCGCAGCGTGAGATGCTGATTTACTAAGGTGTTTGATTGTCTCCATCAATAATATATGAGGGAATAGACTTCCAGACAAACACAGTTACAGACATTCTGCTCTCTAAGGCACGCCTAAAATCATGTCATTTTTGGGGATAGGAGAGAATTTTCTACTCTATATTATCAGTAATAATCCATGCTCTATACAGTGTCATTAATCTTGGGTTCCTCGGTTGGCACGACACTGTGTGCATTTTTTTTGCAGATTTTAAGTACTTGTTTTGAAGTGTAAATTAGCTTCCTATCCTGCGCTGATGAGCTCCAGGGCAGAGAAACCGGTTGTCTGTAACTTATAGATCACATGGTATATCAAGACTATGGGCGACATGTATGATTTTTGGTCCCCAGGCGCCATTTTTTTACGCCCGTTAGTGGCATAGAATGCGCCTGAATCTATGAACCTGTTCTATTGCGGGTCATAGATTTAGCGCTTTCTAGCTACAAAGCGACAATTCAGGCTTAGGTAAACCACTTTGAAATTGCTCTACCTGTTCCAGCAGTAATGCGCCTACTTTTGCTGTCCTCCCGTCATAAATGTATAGAATCATAGGGTTGAATTGCGACAACTCCAGAAGGCCCCCGATCTCAGGCACATTACAAAGTGCCGTGGGCACCTTATAATGCGCCTAATTTTGGAGTGTGTCTGCTCATACATCTAGAGAACAGGGCTGCGCCAGTTTTTGGGCTGAAAGAATGCCAGACTACTGGTGCAGCCCCGTTCATACATGTCGCCCAAAATGTTGTGACAGCTGCCCGGTGCCTACCTCATTGCTCCAACGCGGGAGCATCCCAGCTTGCTCAAAGCCTGGATTTGCCGTTCAAAAGTCCTAAATGTATAGAATCGTATGGTTGTAGTGCGCCCTGCCTCCAGCACACCCCCCCGATCTCAGGCGCATTACAAGGTGCCGCGGGCGCTTTATAATGCACAACAATAAAAAGAAAACAGAAAACGCTCACCGGGATTTGAAGTCCATATAGGATCTGACTGCTCCCCTTCCACACACGGTGCACTGAAGAGAGGTAGGTATCCGACTGCGGGATCCAAAGCAGAAGTATGAACAAGGAATTTTCAGCACTCGTGCTCGGGGTAAATTAGGAAAAGTTGGTGAGTTGAAAAAAACGCACTTTATTGGACAAGAGTAAAAAAGATTTTAAAATCACAGAAACACTACATCTTGTTGACGCGTTTCAGGCCAGTTAGATGGCCCTTAGTCATAACACAATCGTAGTAGAAACAAAACCAATATATAATGCGCCTAATTTTGGAGTGCGCCTGATTATAAATATAGCGAAACAGGGCTGCCCCAGGTTTTTGGGCTGAAAAATGCCGGTCATTGTAACCTCTCCGCTAGCGATACGGAGCATTTCTCCTATCCCAGGCTTCGCTATTGGCCATCTAGCAGTACAACTTTGGGTTTTTCCCGTGCTTCTTTTTTGGTCCACACCAGTTTCCATACTTGGACTCATAAGGCGACATATTCAAAAATTTACGCCGCCACGGCAGTTTTTAGGCACATTTAATCAGTGTAAATTGCATCTGACAGTACGATCCTTTCAAAAATCTGGCATCTGGTATACCTTGCAGAGTAAATTTAATGCACCTGAAAAGGCGCATTGTGCAATCGCGGCGCATGGCGTATCATTACTAGTGTGTGCAATACCCCTAGATATACGCATTACATTATGGAGGCGCACAGTGTATCATTGCTGCTATATGTAATGCGCCTTTTTAGGTGCATTACAATGTGTCGTGCCCAGCGTATAATGCGCCTAGTTTTGGTGTGCGACAGTTCATTTTTATTGAGAATATGGCGTCAAGAGTAATTTTGGTGCAAAACGGACCAGGAAAATGGTGCTTGCGTATTGGGTCATGTCGCCCATAGTCTTGATATACCATGTGATCTATTGAAAAAGGTTCTTATATTAACCGAAACGTCGACTGAAGGTCACACTATTTCAGGCTACTTATCCCTTCTATTGTAACTTGTATGGAAATCTGTTTATTGGAACTAAATGTATTCACTATAAATATTGAACTTAGAGGGGTTTTGCCAAGAACTGATTTCTTTACCTAACAGGCTGTTACTCTGATCTAAAGTCTTGAGAAAAGGGGCGTTGTGTTTCTGTGTTTAATAAAACAAGTACCTCCTCTGTGATGTCATCGCGCCACCTCCCATGTAGCTCCCGAGGCTGATACTCAGTCTCTGTATTTGAGCAAACATTGTTTGGCTAATCCACAGAGGATAATTGTATTGTGCACAAGCTATACCGGTTTTGTTTCTCCCACTTATCTGCTCAGGACAGAAGATAAGTTCCAAGCAGGCAGCGTTCTTTTGTTCGTTCATGAACTGCTGCAGGGGAGAGAGGAGGGCTGAGCAGAGAGCCAGGGAGTGTCTGCATGTTTACTCAGATAATTACATTACAACCAGTGGATTCTCTTTACAAAATACACAGGATCTTTCTCCCCAGTCCCTTTAAAGCTCATTTATGTGCCCTGCCATCAGATAAGAAGTGCAAACAAGGCAAGCACGGCCAGATCAGCTTCTGTCAGCTCCTGATCATAGCTAATGTCAGGAAACTAAGGGCATCTTAGTCACGCTGTAACCCTCACAGGCTACACTTTTTATAATCACATATATTCAGAAAAGTGATTAAATACCCATTTTGGAGGATCCCACGTCAACATTAGATTGTGGCAAAACCCCTTTAAAAGCAAAAATCCTTGTAGTGTGCTGAGAAATTATATTTTGTTACTTTGTATTGAGTTACAATACTCATTTCCGCTAGCACCCATTTACTACCAAGTGCTGGACATTACACATTTGCAGTCTGTAACCTATATTCTGTTTTGGATACCTTATGTACTTATGAGCTGCTATGTTTATTTCATGTGTACCATAAAAAATCAGGGATGTGTAAAATTGCAATTAAGGGGTCTCTGTGCAGTTGCAGACATTTTCCCAGGAAAGAGGTAATTTGAATCTATTGGGTCCCAAAGCAAAATTTCTTCCAAGGCCCCAACTATGATGCATCATTGAGAGTTTTGAACCCCTCATAAGCTTCTGGGCCTGGATGTGACCATGAAATTTGTACTCTTATTACGCCCTGGTTTGGGGATAAAATGGGGATGTGGCCCTGAAATGTGGAGTAAAAGTTAGGCTTTAGAAATGGTGATGTATGTGCCAGGTGTTTAGGTAACTGAAATGTTGTAAACGTTTTCCTTTTATTTTTGTGGTTACATAGAAGCATACCTCCGAATATACTATTTTTTATGGGAATGTCCTGCATATTAGATCCAAGAGGGTGCGAGGTATACGCAATTTTGTCATGAAGAGATCAATTTTATGAGGTTGGGACGTTTTGTGGTCCTGAAAATGTGAGTCTGGGGATGTGATTAAAAGGGTTGTATCCTTTCATGAAATGGTCTTCAGAATAAGGGGACAGTGAAATCAAGCAACTTTGCAATTGGATGTCATTCGCAGAGCTGTCTTGTTTTCACTCCCTTATCTTCGTTTTCTGTAAACACTGTTCCCCAGTGCCGGTCGGATCCCTCCTCTTTTAATTTCATTGGCGGCCGGCTATACTAATTTACATTCTGTTTGGCCCCCGGTCGTATTCACGGGAGCGTGCATTCCTGTCTCTCTCACTCAGAATAAGGGGCCGGCAACATTTCACTCTGCACAGCCAGCAGAAACACTGCAGCTACTTCTACAATCAGAAAACAGCAGAATTGTGCGTTGGTGCCTAATGCAAACATAGACGGAGCATTGGCTGCCTCTCTCACTCAAAGTAAGGGACCGACAGCAATTTCACTCTGCACAGCCAGAAGAAACACAATAATACTGCTGGGCTTCTACAATCAGAAAACAGCAGAATTGTGCCTCGATGCCTAAATACTCCTACATGTAAACATAGAACGGAGACAGATCTGTGCTGCTCTGGAGGAGTTCATAGAAGACTGGATTCAATTGTAACAAACCTCCAGCTGTGAGAGGAGAAGAGATCAGTGCTCTGATTTCATAGAAGATTGTCTAGACTGAATGCAAGCCTGTGGTATGTAAACAAACAGCTCTTACAAAATAAGACTGCATAGGGAGAGGAACGACACAGTGACATGTGGACTCACAGTGGGGGGGAGGGGGAGCCTCGGGAGCGAGCATGAACAGTGAAGGGGGGGATGATGTCATCCCAATTCTGTTGAGAAACACCCAGCTGGGAGGAGAAGAAACGCTTCTGAATTTGTAGAGCTGAGAAGCTGAGAGCACAATGAAATACACAAACTGAAGAAGCGATACATCCCCTTTAAGATCTTTTATAGATATGAATTCAAAGGTTGGATAGTATATACAGGTAGAAATTGCTAAACAGGAAGACTGATGTGTTTAATTATATTCTAATACTATAAGCTCAAGGCAAAAGAGGACTCTGTGCCACCGTTTGGATGTAATGTTCCTCAAGTCACATCTGACTCACTGTGCAATATGAGGAAGGGAAAAGCCAGACCTGATACTCATCTGCAGACAGTCGTTTCAGGATGGTTGCCCCTCATCAGTGCAGAGTAGAATACTGATTTCTTAGGTGCAAATCTATAGACATAGCTCAAAAGGTGTCACATTCTTCATTAGTGAGAGGCACCTTATTGTTGTGTGGAGACATATGAACCTTTTTTGCTCCACTAAAATTTTAATAAGATGAAGGGAAAAGAGCTAGGACTCTGCACTACCTTTTGGATGTAGTGTTCTTCAAGTCACATATGACTCACAACCCTTGCAATATGAATAGGAGCAAAGCCAAACCATTTTCTGATCTGCAGACAGCTGTTTCGGGATGTTAGCCCTTCATCAGTACAGAGTAGAGTACAAGTTGGCTGGGTGACATAACTCAAAAAGGGTAAAATTCCTCACTGGAGAAAATCGGCATGTACATGCCCTCATTTAAGCTATGTCAAGAGTCTTTTACCCAGCCAACCTGTATTCTGCTCTGCACTGATGATGGGCTAATCCTCCCAAAACAGATATCTATAGGCGAGTATCTGGTTTGTCTTTATTCCCAGTCATATTGCATGGCTCAGTGAGTTGGATGTGACTTAAAGAGTGATATGTCCAATAGAAGGCACAGAGTCCCAATGCTTTGCCTTTGAGCTTATTTGAATATATTTAAATTTCAGTGCAGCAACTCTTGCATATGTCTCCACACACCTACATCGTGCCTCTCCCTAATGAGGAATGTCATCCCTTGTGTGTTTAAGAAAACATCTTCCCCATACATAATCCTTTAATAGCTTCAGGTAACATTTTTAGGATATGATATAGAAAGTGGTTATGGCAACTAAATAAATGGAAGTAATATTTGGTTATTGCATGGCGGTAATATTTGAATACTGTATTTACTTATGTAGCGCTTGTCCTTAGAATCTATGCATTATGCACAGTGTAGCGGTGATGGCGCTGTAGACAGCATTTTTTGACAATTGTGTTGCTGTTGACCAACGTATGGCAATGTACAGAATAACGGGAAATAAAATATTTCCCATGATGCTATTTTTCTGTTTATAGGATCCGTTATTTTGACTACTATCATGATGAATCACCCAAAGAGACGTACTTAAAAGGCTCTGCCTTTGTCACTGCACAGCACTTTATATAAAAGACCCCATAAAATGCGTATCATACAGTCAGTCAGCTCATCAGAAGTGCTGGGATATTTTGCTGAAGCCTTCAAAAAATAACAGCTGTATAAAAACCATTTCAATGCTGCTCAGCCCGGCCCGGCTCTGTTTGCCGAATAATAATTCGCTTCTTTATTTTCCATCTCTGCTGAGCACAAATGACTGGTGCAACCTTCCCGGGGAATGGACATAATTGTGTTTATTTTGGTCTTTGAATGTGGAAGGTAAATGTCAAAATATAACGAGATTTACTTTAGGAAGAACACAATTAAATGACTGTGTTCCAGCAGGACCTAAATTACAGAACAAGGTAGTTCTATCCCGACACTAACTGAGCCGTCCTGTAAAGGGGAAGCCGCACGATGGACTGAGGGCCGGATCCGTCACAAAGTCGTGTAGCCCTGATATAGAGCGCAATGTCATGCACAATAATTCTGCTCTCCTGCGTGTAACATAACAAGCTGCTGTAATGCAATGATCGTCAACTAAAGAAGGCAAGAAATAGTGTTCTTGGAACTCGTTTGGTACTATTACAGTACAGTGGTTATATCTGTGTACAAAGGGGGCAGTATAATAGCAGTTATATTCTTGTACATAGGGGCAGTATTATAGTAGTTATATTCTTGTACATAGGGGCAGTATTATAGTAGTTATAATCTTGTACATAGGGGCAGTATTATAGTAGTTATATTCTTGTACATAGGGGGCAGTATTATAGTAGTTATATTCTTGTACATAGGAGGCAGTATTATAGTAGTTATATTCTTGTACATAGGGGGCAGTATTATAGTAGTTATATTCTTGTATATAGGAGCAGTATTATAGTAGTTATATTCTTGTATATAGGGGGCAGTATTATAGTAGTTATATTCTTGTACATAGGGGGCAGTATTATAGTAGTTATATTCTTGTACATAGGGGGCAGTATTATAGTAGTTATATTCTTGTACATAGGGGGCAGTATTATAATAGTTATATTCTTGTACATAGGGGGCAGTATTATAGTAGTTACATTCTTGTACATAGGAGGCAGTATTATAGTAGTTATATTCTTGTACATAGGAAACAGTATTCTAGTAGTTAATTTATAAGCAATGTAGAATATAGGGCAGTATTTAGTAGTTATATATTCTATGTGCATATTAGTAGTTATATTATAGTAGTTATATTCTTGTACATAGGAGCAGTATTATAGTAGTTATATTCTTGTACATAGGGGGCAGTATTATAGTAGTTATATTCTTGTACATAGGTGCAGTATTATAGTAGTTATATTCTTGTACATAGGAGCAGTATTATAGTAGTTATATTCTTGTACATAGGGGGCAGTATTATAGTAGTTATATTCTTGTACATAGGAGCAGTATTATAGTAGTTATATTCTTGTACATAGGAGACAGTATTATAGTAGTTAAATTCTCTTACATAGAGGGCAGTATTATAGCAGTTATATTCCTGTACACAGAGGGCAGTATTATAATAGTTATTTTTTGTACACAGACCAGATTTATATCAATACTGTTTTTGCACCATTAGAGCAGTATCATTGTAACACTGTTCTTCTGTAAAAGGTGAAATGTTATAGTTTCTCTTTCATTAGTACTGTTTCTATATTGATTATATGGTACTAATTCTGTCAGTAATTGATTCGTTCAGTGGTCCATCCTATTACTCCTATCTTATTGTCTGATTTTATCAGCATTATATCCAAATAATTCCACCTGCTGTGCTCTACCTCATTAGTGCAGCATCGATGTTCCTCTATTGAACATATGGTGACTAACCGTTTCACTATCCTATGGGCTTTTCTAGCACATCCCCCAATATATTTATATATGTCATGGCCCCCGATCTGTAAACCGCATCGTATTCCTATTCACTGTTACCATAGAGATGTTTTTATAGACTGTAAATATTTCCACACATATGTTACTTCCTATCTCTTGCAGATGGGCTGTGCGGTGGTCAAGTATAAAAGGGTCACTTTCCTTTTTGGTTTAGGGGGAAAAATGTGATTTGCACTAGTTTTATATTCTATTTATTTATATTGTAGTAATGTTGCCAGTTAGTTGCTTTCTTCATGTTGCTCTGATTCTGAGTTACATTGTTTTATTCTCTCCAATAATATCTAAAGATAAATTTACAATTTTGTTTTCTGTTAATACTGACGGCATAGTTGCCAATTTAAGCCAGGGCCTGCCCACAAAATACCCATGAATGTACCTGAAATGCCCAAACCCCCACCCAAACTCCAACCCTCTGTGCTCAGTCCCTGTTTAATAACTGGATAACTGTTGGCAACTATTAGAGCAGTGCATTGTGGAACTTCAGATGACCTTAAAGGGGTTTGTCTCACTACATCAATTCATCTGACCTCAGACAATTTCAGTTTGAATTCAGGGGCATTTACTGGCTACTATTAGCCTGTAGTGATGAGCTGCTAAGGACACCAGGTCTGTAGCTATAGCAATCAGCGCTGGCAGCCTATCAGGAGAGATTGAACAGGTCTGTAACTATAGCAACCAGTGCTGGCAGCCTATCAGGAGAGACAGAACAGGTCTGTGGCTATAGCGACCTGAGGAGCTGATGCAGCCCATACAGGAGGGGATATCTAGGAATAGGTAGGACACTGTTAATGGACACATATTGCAAAGTGACTTGTTTTTGCAAGATCTTTAACATAAAAAGCAATCCTTGTAGTGAGACAACCCCTTTAAGTTCTCAATTCTCTAGACTGCCCCGTCTGCCTTATACATGGAACTTTCACTAGAAACCTACAGATTCTTTATCTTGTTGATCAGTGGGGGTCTTGACTGATAGTACTTTATGACAACTCAATGGTCTGTCTTGTAATTTTTTCATCCGTGGATAAATCCTGTTGAACTTACATGTGGAACTGGATGTGAGAGTAGGGAAAGATGACATTCATGATCCTTCACGATGGATTGATAGACCATCTCCCTTGTTCCACTTTGTATCCTACTCCTAATTCAAGAAATGCACGTACCCTGGGAATGAATCAACGTTACAGTATCACATACACCCCCCTCCACCCCAATCCATGTAGACCAAGTTCTGATCAGGTACCTTGTATCCCAAAATGACCAAAAGGACCAAGACTCAAAGCTTTTCTATATGAAAAATTCGGCAGCATTGTGCGCAGCATGACGCGTGAAACACTCATACTGTTCTCCTAAGTGTGTTGTTACTTAAGGATTCATTATGCCAAGAGCTCTGTAACTAGAATAATTGGAGGAAACAAAATTGAAAGTGATCACAATCAACAGAACCAACTTTATTCTTCATCTTTCCTTATTTATTCAATTCATTTCTCATTTAGATGTGTGCACTTTAGAAGAAAATTCTACCATGGGTGGTTTTGGTGGTCTCCCGCAGTCTAAGGCTACCAAGTAGTCCATGGCTACCCAAGTGTCCACCCATCCTTTAGTCGGCCATCAATTTTTTAATAATCTGTTATCTATGGGGTGAACAAGTCAGATAACGCTCTGTACCCTTCTCCCTTTTGGTCTGCTCTTCATAGTAGATCCAAGTATCAGTACACTAGATCCTGAAGTTGTTCAACATCAGGACCTAGTTTGGTAAAACCTGGACCTAAAGAGGAGTCCAGACATTTAAACGATTTTGGTTTGAGGCTTGAAATTGTAGGTTTTGTCTGGAGTCTTAAATTGGGAACCTGGTTTGTGGTCTGGTCTTGTGTCTGCACTAATTTATGGGTCTAGTCAGGAATCTGCATTATTTGAAAAGACCAGTCTATGTTTTGTATTAGCCTAGAGGTCTAGTCTGGTACAGGATCTGAATTCACTTTAGGGTCTACATGAGTTTTCCTGCTCTCTTCTATGAAAGTTCCAAATAGCGCAGAGAGAGAGAGAGAGTGCTTGGCAGTAATTAAAACTCCAATAGAGGAGAGAGAGGGAGTGCAAGTGCGACCACCTCTCTATTCTCTGTGGCTGGCTTTGCAACAAGGTATGGGGACAAAATCGATCTCCTATGCGAGGACAGCAAACTATAGGTCAACTCTTCTATGTATAGGTAGCATACTAGTGGAACAGGTCTGCTCTCCTATGTAAGGAGAGTATAGTATGCGGACAGGTCTCCTATGTCAGGACCGTATATTATGAGGACAGGACTCTCCTATGTAAGGACAGTATAGTATGAGGACAGGTCCGATCTCCTATGTAAGGACAGTATAGTATGAGGACAGGTGCGCTCTCCTATGTAAGGACAGTATAGTATGAGGACAGGTCTCTCCTATGTAAGGACAGTATAGTATGAGGACAGGTCCGCTCTCCTATGTAAGGACAGTATAGTATGAGGACAGGTGCGCTCTCCTATGTAAGGACAGTATAGTATGAGGACAGGTCTCTCCTATGTAAGGACAGTATAGTATGAGGACAGGTCCGCTCTCCTATGTAAGGACAGTATAGTATGAGGACAGGTCCGCTCTCCTATGTAAGGACAGTATAGTATGAGGACAGGTCCGCTCTCCTATGTAAGGACAGTATAGTATGAGGACAGGTCTCTCCTATGTAAGGACAGTATAGTATGAGGACAGGTCTGCTCTCCTATGTAAGGACAGTATAGTATGAGGACAGGTCTCTCCTATGTAAGGACAGTATAGTATGAGGACAGGTCTCTCCTATGTAAGGACAGTATAGTATGAGGACAGGTCTCCTATGTAAGGACAGTATAGTATGAGGACAGGTCTGCTCTCCTATGTAAGGACAGTATAGTATGAGGACAGGTCTGCTCTCCTATGTAAGGACAGTATAGTATGAGGACAGGTCTGCTCTCCTATGTAAGGACAGTATAGTATGAGGACAGGTCTGCTCTCCTATGTAAGGACAGTATAGTATGAGGACAGGTCTGCTCTCCTATGTAAGGACAGTATAGTATGAGGACAGGTCCGCTCTCCTATGTAAGGACAGTATAGTATGAGGACAGGTCTCTCCTATGTAAGGACAGTATAGTATGAGGACAGGTCTGCTCTCCTATGTAAGGACAGTATAGTATGAGGACAGGTCTGCTCTCCTATGTAAGGACAGTATAGTATGAGGACAGGTCTGCTCTCCTATGTAAGGACAGTATAGTATGAGGACAGGTCCACTCTCCTATGTAAGGACAGTATAGTATGAGGACAGGTCTCTCCTATGTAAGGACAGTATAGTATGAGGACAGGTCTCTCCTATGTAAGGACAGTATAGTATGGGGACAGGTCTCTCCTATGTAAACACAGTATAGTATGAGGACAGGTCTCCTATGTAAGGGCAGTATAGTATGCGGACAGGTCTCTCCTATGAAGACAGATTCTCCCTCTTATATAAGTATAGTCTGCCTGAAATGACAGATAACTGGCAGCAATAGACTTTAAGCAATCCTACAGTATTCTCTAAACTCTATAATGGCTTAACATTAAGAAATACACTCACCGGCCACTTTATTAGGTACACCTGTCCAACTGCTCGTTAACACTTAATTTCTAATCAGCCAATCACATGGCGGCAACTCAGTGCATTTAGGCATGTAGACATGGTCAAGACAATCTCCTGCAGTTCAATCCGAGCATCAGTATGGGGAAGAAAGGTGATTTGAGTGCCTTTGAACGTGGCATGGTTGTTGGTGCCAGAAGGGCTGGTCTGAGTATTTCAGAAACTGCTGATCTCCTGGGATTTTCACGCACAACCATCTCTAGGGTTTACAGAGAATGGTCCGAAAAAGAAAAAACATCCAGTGAGCGGCAGTCCTGTGGGCGGAAATGCCTTGTTGATGCCAAAGGTCAAAGGAGAATGGGCAGACTGGTTCGAGCTGATAGAAAGGCAACAGTGACTCAAATAGCCACCCGTTACAACCAAGGTAGGCAGAAGAGCATCTCTGAACGCACAGTACGGCCGAACTTTGAGGCAGATGGGCTACAGCAGCAGAAGACCACACCGGGTGCCACTCCTTTCAGCTAAGAACAGGAAACTGAGGCTCCAATTTGCCCAAGCTCATCGAAATTGGACAGTAGAAGATTGGAAAAACGTTGCCTGGTCTGATGAGTCTCGATTTCTGCTGCGACATTCGGATGGTAGGGTCAGAATTTGACGTCAACAACATGAAAGCATGGATCCATCCTGCCTTGTATCAACGGTTCAGGCTGGTGGTGGTGGTGTCATGGTGTGGGGAATATTTTCTTGGCACTCTTTGGGCCCCTTGGTACCAATTGAGCATCGTTGCAACGCCACAGCCTACCTGAGTATTGTTGCTGACCATGTCCATCCCTTTATGACCACAATGTACCCAACATCTGATGGCTACTTTCAGCAGGATAATGCGCCATGTCATAAAGCTGGAATCATCTCAGACTGGTTTCTTGAACATGACAATGAGTTCACTGTACTCAAATGGCCTCCACAGTCACCAGATCTCAATCCAATAGAGCATCTTTGGGATGTGGTGGAACGGGAGATTCGCATCATGGATGTGCAGCCGACAAATCTGCGGTAACTGTGTGATGCCATCATGTCAATATGGACCAAAATCTCTGAGGAATGCTTCCAGCACCTTGTTGAATCTATGCCACGAAGAATTGAGGCAGTTCTGAAGGCAAAAGGGGGTCCAACCCGTTACTAGCATGGTGTACCTAATAAAGTGGCCGGTGAGTGTAGATATCAATCAATGGCTCTTAGCCGACGTCGCTATTTCTACCAAGCCTAAAACGGCTGATTACAGAGAGTAATAGCTTCTAGTGAGTGACCAGCACATTTTCAGCAGCTCTGCACCTTTATCTTCCTAAGTAGGTGAAGATCCGGTGACACTGCCGTAACCACTTTAATACTATCTCATTTTTTTCCATTTCATTTACTGATCACAATCCAGGCCCATTCAGGAGTAGGTGCTGTGACTTTGCAGTGTGTTGCCACTGACTCCACCATTTACATGATTTGATTGTATCGGATACTTGAAATTTTATTTTTGTCTTTTTTGCCGGCTGCTTTTTGTGGAAATGTCGCTGTGGTGATCGTCCTCTCTGCGGCGAGTCCTGGATCGCAGGTTCCCATGGCGACGTTGTCAGTACTAGTTTATGTGTCTTGTGTTTTAGTTTGAAATCCGGCTATAAATAACTCAGCAGCAAAGAAGGGTGAAATGGTTTATTGGACTTTTCTTTTCATGGAGAAGCAAATAAATTATCACAAGAAACACTTTTTCCTTTTCCTTTTCAAGTATTTGATCTACATAGAGGACAACAGAGAAGTAAAACAGGAGATAAATGGTCACAAATGGGTGACTTAAAACAAGTTCTTGAACTACAACTCCAAGCAACCTCTGATTAAAAAAAAAAAAAAAAAAAAAACCGTGAAAAGAATATTTGAACTGGTCAAAATATGTAAAGAATATAAAATGGTCTTCAATGTAAACAAATAAAACTGCTATGATGCTTCCCCCTATGTACAAGAATATAACTACTATAACACTGCTCCTATGTAAAAGAATATAACTAATATAATACTGACCCTATGTACAAGAATATAACTACTATAATACTGCCCCCTATGTACAAGAATATAACTACTATAATACTGCCTCCTATGTACAAGAATATAACTACTATAATACTGCCCCCTATGTACAAGAATATAACTACTATAATACTGCTCCAATGTACAAGAATATAACTACTATAATACTGCTCCTATGTAAAAGAATATAACTACTATAATACTGCCCCCTATGTACAAGAATATAACTACTATAATACTGCCCCCTATGTACAAGAATATAACTACTATAATACTTCCCCCCCTATGTACAAGAATATAACTACTATAATACTGCCCCCTATGTACAAGAATATAACTACTATAACACTGCTCCCTATGTACAAGAATATAACTACTATAATACTGCCCCCTATGTACAAGAATATAACTACTATGATGCTTCCCCCTATGTACAAGAATTTGTTTATTTTTATTAAATTTTTTATTTTTTTTTTTTATTTTTTTTTTTTATTTTTATTTTTTATTTTTTTTATTTTTTATTTTTTTTTTAATATTTTTATTTATTTATTATTTTTTTTTTTTATTTTATTGATTAATTTTTTTTTTTTTTTTTTTTTTTTATATATTTTTTTTTTTTTTTTATTTATTTATTTTTTTTGGTGCATACATTTATCGGGCATACATTTTATTTATCTATTTATTTGTGCATACATTTATCGGGCATACATTTTTTTTTTTTTTTTTTTGTGCATACATTTATCCGGGATACATTTTTTTTTTATATTTTTTTTTTCATAATTTATCGGGCATACATTTTTTTTTTTTTTTTTTTTTTTTTTTTTGGGCAAATTTATTTATTAGATATTTATTAGTGGTTTTTATAAGTTGCTTTATGTTCTTTTTTGAGCTTTATAACTTTTTAAAAACACTGTCCATTTTTTTATACTGTGTACCATGTGATATCCAAACTTTATATATAAAGGACAATGCCATTAGTGTGAACATGTGCAACTGAGGAAGCGGGGGAGATACCTCGTGAAACGCGTTTTGCATTTCTTATTTGATTTTATTTTGGACAATAAAAAGACACATTTATGTGGCTAGCTGCCTAGTGTCTTGTCCGTTCTTTTTGTCTGTAGCGCTGTTTATAGCCCATCTTTTAAGTCTTCCTTTTTTGCTTGAACAAAGTAAAATAGGGAATACTTTTAACTCTATTCGTTCCGGGGACCCCGTGAATTCCTGTGGAGGTTCACCGCTGACATCGGCTAGACGGCAGCTCGACACTGATCCCCGGGGATCGTTACAAACGCTTAAGTGATTAAATGAGTTGTGCCATTTCCAGCACAACTTACAGAGGTGAGAGACTAAGACACCGTAACTTCTACATTGTTAAAAGTTTTACCCGCACGAGGTGCGCTTCTCTCTGCTTTATGTTTTAACTTGCAGTATTGTTTTACTATGTATAAGAATATAACTACTATAATACTGCCTCATGTATAAGAATATAACTACTATTATACTGCTCCCTATATACAATAATATAACTACTATAATACTGTCCCTATGTACAAGAATATAACTACTTTATTACTGCTCCTATGTACAAGAATGTAACTACTATAATACTGCTCCCTATGTACAAGAATGTAACTACTATAATACTGCTCCTATGTACAAGAATATAACTACTATAATACTGCCTCCTATGTACAAGAATATAAATACTATAATACTGCCTCATGTATAAGAATATAACTACTATAATACTGCCCCTATGTACAAGAATATAACTACTATAATACTGTCCCTATGTACAAGAATATAACTACTATAATACTGCTCCCTATGTACAAGAATATAACTACTATAATACTGCTACCTATGTACAAGAATATAACTACTATAATACTGCTCCTATGTACAAGAATATAACTACTATAATACTGCTCCTATGTACAAGAATATAACTAGCTCCTATGTACAAGAATATAACTACTATAATACTGCTCTTTCCTTGTTGCCCATAGCAACCAATCAGAGTTCCCCTTTCATTTTTCCAGAGCACTATATGAAATAAAAGGGGAACTCTGATTGGTTGCTATGGGCAACAAGGAAAGTCTTAGACCTAGACAGTTTTCATACATGTCCCCATTAATTGGGGTTAGGGTTCTTCCTTAGCTATAATGGGTTAACTTACGTATTCCCCAGTGTTTCCAGTCTGGTGCCGCTGTTGCTCCAATGTCACTTCCATCTGACAGCTTTCTGACAAGGGTTCCCCATGTTAGGGTTGCACATATAAAGTTGGAGCAGCAAGGACATCAAATAGAAGTGACATCAGAGCGACCACTCTAGGGAAATCGAAGTGATGGAGAGTGGATGAGTTAACCCATTCTGACCCAGTACACTAAAACTCAGCCCCAATTTAGTAGAAGGGTTAAAGTAACAGACTATTTTTGTCGAATGCTGCCAAGAATCCATTTGGTTCGTCTCAAATCGAAGTGCTCGGATTCCGGTCTAATTTGACTTTGACCCAAATCTGAAGTAAAACCCTAAAAGTTATAAATAGCACCGCTACATATAAGAGAACCCACATAAAAGTGCTAGATAGCAGAAAGCCACCAATTTATTATACCCTAGGAAAAGGTACATCAGTCTCTGACCCCTTATCACCTGCCATGACTGTAATGGCTATAGATACCTCCATGCCTACACCTGGTGTAACGCCCTATGTGTATCCTTACAGATTAGACGTGTCAGAGGTGTTCCTGACTCCCCTTGTCACTGACATGGTGCTTCTGATGGCTTTAGTTATGCTGGATCATTACTGGATAACAGGACCATTAAGTGTCTCTAAAAAAAACTCTTTTGTATTTCAATGGATCTGGGTACAAATTACCCCTTCATGTACTGTGCCAGGGGGCACCGCCAGCTTTCATGATCATGGCTCTTCGTTTACCATACCGGCTAAAGGCAATGGCTGAATATTGCAACATATGGTACTCAGTAAAACTACATGTCCCAGCATGCCCTGACCAGCTGTGACTTTTCACATTTATTGAGTCTTGTCTGTTTAGTCTTTGAGCAGCAGCTACAGTAGTTAAAGGTACCCTGTCACTTAGGTGATGCGCCCCCCCCCCCTTGCTGAGGGCAGCACACGCTAGTGACAGACCTGCTGTTTCCAGCGCGGTGTCCCTTATTCTGTAAGTTGCAGCAGTTTTAGAGCACTTACCCCTCAAATCTTATTCATGAGCAGATGTTAGTCCCGCCCACCAAAGTCTAGCCCTGCCCACTGACAGTTATTCACATGTTTCTACCTATTCAAAGTAATAGGTCTATCAGTTGAGGTGGGCGGGGCTAGCCTCAGGTGGGCGGGGTTTGGAAAAAAACTGACTCTTTGAATGACTCTTCTGGCTGAAAACTGCAGATTTGAACATAAAATACACGAAAACTACAGCATCTTACAGAATAAGGGACACAGCGCTGGGAACAGCAGGTCTGACACTAGCTTGTGCTGTCCTCAGCAAGGGGGGCACAACCTATGTGACAGGTTCTCTTTAAAATGCTATCTGACCTGCTGGCAGCATGTACAGTAATAGAGCAGGAGGAGCTGAGCAGATTGATATATAGTTTTATAGTTAAAAATTAAGGAAAAGTTGTATTTTATTCATTTAAAGGGGTTTTCTCACCATGCAGTTTCACAGTCACAAGCAGCTCTAGAATCACACTTCTTGTTCAGGCTGTGGGTGGGTCTAAATCAGTGACTGACATATCAGCTCTGTTGTTCCTAACTATTCCCGTTACACTGACATGAGAGAAAGATTTATAAAGTGTAAAACTCTAAGGGTGTTTTTACATAGGTGCAGTTTAAACTGCGCTCCAATTATCTGCCTTTATTACCAGCAAGCTTTTTTCAATTACCTAAACTATTTGGAAAGTGAGCAATCAATTAGTGTGTTTGCATCCACAAGACTTCAAACACTGTCATTGATCACTTACTTGAAACACCTTTCTGAACAATTTAGACAACTGAAAGAAGCTTGCTAATAACAAAGGCAGTTTAATTGGAGCGCAGTTAAAACTGTACCAAAACTGCGCCGTGTGAAAGCAGCCTAAAGAGTGTTCACTTTGCAAAATGAAAAGTTTTCAAAGTTCGTTACTAGAGAAAAGACTCTGCAGGAGGTAACTCACCATGGTTGGATTGAGTGAGTGATGGCATCATAGAGCAATGAGAGAAAAGAGATAGCAACAACAGCGATGGTCGGTAACCAGATAAACTAGTGTCCTCTAAGAGGAGATAAAATCTCCTTTATCTCCTGACCAAAGAAAAATCAACCAAGCAATAGAAAAAAGTCTTCAATGACCTATCCCTACATGTTAAAAGCTAATCAATGTGAATAAACCCTTTTAAATTCCTGGTTATTCTGGGTTAAGGAGTCCAGTGGGCGGTCTTATCAGTAACTGACAGCTATCTCTGTAGTCATATCCATACAAGGAAGGCTGTTATTCTCTGTTAACACCGCCCACTGGACTCCTTAAATGATAATAAGCAGGAATTTAAAATAATAGTATACTCCGGAAGTTCTTCTGAATATTTCCCTATAAAACTATACATCATATGTTCATCTCCTCCTGCTCTATAACATGTTGCCGGATGATCTGTAGCATGTTCAATGTGACTGGTTCCCTTTAATATTACTTTTCTCTGATGATTTGCTTGCAGTATATAATCTTTTGCTTTGTAGTAAAAATCATATCTCCATGAACGGACTTCCTGCTGAGCTTGTGGTTATACACAACAGCCAATCTGAACAAGAAGATCTTCAGTATACATCATAAAGCATGGGGCACCAACCAGAGCTGCTGGTAACACAGGAGGGGAGCTGCAGGTGGTTCTGACCTCAATCAGCAATGCAGCTAAGGTGAAGCCGGTGATCATAGCTGGAGGCGAAAAGTGAGGAAATAAACTGCAGAATTACTAATATCAGATGACTGCAAATTCAGCTTTAACAAGGACCAGAAATATCTGTACGTGTCTGCCTCCTTTAATGATAGCTGTTTTACCTTTCATTGAGTTTTAAATAAACCTAAAGTAAGCATCTCTATTTACAGACGAAGCGTGAAGTTAATGGTGTGTGCATCGTTCTACTGCCACTCTGGAGCACCTAAAAATTACATCTACTGCGCCTGCTGAGAGCACCACACAGGGGGCACCCGCACACCCATACCCAGGAATAGACGAAGATTCCTGAATGACGGGAGCCGAGGTTATATGTCAGTGGATTCTGCCAATCAACCTTCATATATTTACATTCTTACACATAGGAAAAAGTATTGTAGTAGTTATATTATTGTACATAAGGTGCAGTATTAAAGTAGTTATATTCCTATACATAGAGGGCAGTATTATAGTAGTTATATTCTCATACACAGGGGGCAGTATTATAGTAGCTATATTGTTGTACATGGGGAGCAGTATTATAGTAGTTATATGCTTGTACATAGTGTGATGTATTATAGTAGTTATATTCTTGTACATAGGGGGGAAGTATTATAGTAGTTATATTCTTGTACATAGGGGCAGTATTATAGTAGTTATATTCTTGTACATAAAGGGCAGTATTATAGCAGCTATATTCTTGTACATAGGGGGCAGCATTATAGTAGTTATATTTTTGTACATAGGGAGCAGTACTATAGTAGTTATATTCTTGTACATAGGGAGCAGCATTATAGTAGTTATATTCTTGTACATATGAGGCAGTATTATAGTAGTTATATTCTTGTACATAGGGGGCAGTATTATAGTAGTTTTATTCTTGTTCATAGGGGACAGTATTATAGTAGTTATATTCTTGTGCATATGAGCAGTATTATAGTAGATATATTCTTGTACATATGGGCAGTATTATAGTAGTTATATTCTTGTACATAGGGGTAGTATTATAGTAGATATATTCTTGTACATATGGGCAGTATTATAGTAGTGTTATTCTTGTACATATGGGCAGTATTATAGTAGTTATATTCTTGTACACAGGGGACAGTATTATAGTAGTGTTATTCTTGTACATATGGGCAGTATTATAGTAGTTATATTCTTGTACATAGGGGCAGTATTATAGTAGTTATATTCTTGTACATAGGGGCAGTATTATAGTAGATATTTTCTTGTACATATTAGCAGTATTATATTAGTTATATTCTTGTACATAGGGGCAAGTATTAAAAGTAGTTATTTTTCTTTACATGAGGGCAGTATTATAGTAGTTATATTATTGTACATAGGGGCAGTATTACAGTAGTTATATTCTTGTACATAGGCGCAGTATTATAGTAGTTATATTCTTGTACATAGTGTTGAAAATAATTACCTATTTTACTTATTAAAGAAAAAAAAGGAAGACTTCAAGGATTGACTATGAACAGCCCTACAGACAATATAAAGCACAAGACACTAAGCAGCTAGCCACATAAATGTGTCTTTTTATTATCCAAAATAAAAACAGAAATGCAAAACGCGTTTCGCGAGGTAACTCCCTCGATTCCTCAGTTGTGAAACGCGTTGTGCTATTCTGTTTTTATTTTGGACAATAAAAAGACACATTTATGTGGCTAGCTGCCTAGTGTCTTGTCCTTTCTATTGTCTGTAGCGCTGTTCATAGTCTATCTTTGAAGTCTTCCTTTTTTTGCTTTAATAAGTAAAATAGGGAATTCTTTGAAACACTATTTGTTCCGGGGACCACCGTGAATTCCTGTGGAGGTTCACCGTTGTATGCGGCTAGACGGCGGCTCGACACTGATCCTCGGGGATCGATATTAACGTTTAAGCGATTAAATGAGCTGTGCCATTTCCAGCACAACTCAAACAGGTGAGGGGTTAAGATACCGTAACTTTTAAACTGTAAAAAGTTTTACCCGCACGAGGTGCGCTTCTCTCCGCTATTATGTTTTAAATTTGCAGTATTTGTTCTACTATTCTTGTACATAGGGGGCAGTATTATAGTAGTTATATTCTTGTACATCGGAGGCAGTATTTTAGCAGTTATATTCTTGTAAACAGGGGCAGTATTATAGTAGTTATATTCTTGTACATAGAGGGCAGTATTATAGTAGTTATATTCTTGTACATAGGAGGCAGTATTATAGTAGTTATATTCTTGTACATAGGAGCAGTATTATAGTAGTTATATTCTTGTACATAGAGGGAAGTATTATAGTAGTTATATTCTTGTACATAGGGGCAGTATTATAGTAGTTATATTCTTGTACATAGGGGGCAGTATTATAGTAGTTATATTCTTGTACATAGGAGCATTATTATAGTAGTTATATTCTTGTACATAGAGGGCAGTATTATAGTAGTTATATTCTTGTACATATAGACAGTATTATAGTAGTTATATTCTTGTACATAAGAGGCAGTATTATAGTAGTTATATTCTTGTACATAGGGGGCAGTATTATAGCAGTTATATTCTTGTACATAAGAGGCAGTATTATAGTAATTACACCCCACAATTACGCCGGAACTTCGGTTGCTCGCGCCGACTCCCGCGGGGTCGGGGGAGGTATCCCCCCCACGGCGTATAGTGCGAGCGGGGAGAGGAGGTGTAATCCATAGTTTTCTATGAGAACTGTGGATTACCATAATGACTGGGATGTATTGAGCACAGTACGCCGTGAAATACGGGCCGAAATACATCACAATTTAAGCCGTGTGAACATAACCTTAGTGTCAAGGTTACACATAGAGCTGGGAGAGGAGCACAGAGGAGCTCAGAGAGCCTTTAGGGTCCGTTTACCTGGCACAGGACAAATACCGGTCAGAAATCCTGACCGGTATTTGCTCTGTTTAGGGGTCGTGTACACGGCACATAGGGGGGCGGGTTTTCTCTGTGGTTTGCAGATTCGAAAACCGGGCGGAACATGAACACATTCAATGTTTCTCGGACCGGCGGCGGATTGAAAAACCATCCGGTGGAAAATACATGCAGTGTGGACTGCTGCACGGATTTTCAATTGAAGTCAGTGTAAAAGGTTGACGCCCAGTTTACAGATGGTGTTCAAAACCGAAAACCGTCTGTAAAGCCGTGTGAAAACCTGGACTGTGGGGACATGCCCTTATTATACAGACACAGCCAGCACAGTAAGCTGAGGCACCTAGTTTCACTTTCATTTTCCACAGCTCAGAGGGGAGTAAGCACAGAGTGCAGGCAGCCAATCACAGCACAAGGGGTGTGTCCCATCCAGGGAGCATATCCTTACAGGCTGAACTAAATATCATTCAGCCAATCATGGCAAAGGGGGCATGGCCCAATCATAGACTGCATAAATAGCTCTAGACACACAGAGATTAGCTCATATCTGCTATACTTAATGATTTAGGTAATGCAAACCAATTGCAAAAGTGCTTATTTTTACTGTCTCCATCATTACAGATATGATCTTTGTAGCGAGAAAATCCCTTTAAAGCAACACTAATAGGTGTAATATTATCTACTTATGCTGCTACTTCCGTTTCCAATCATTGGGTGGTGGAGCCCATCTCCTTTTACTTTTGGGCCCTAGGAATGCTGATTATGTCCTAGGTTCTTGGTCACCTGTGTATAAGTTATCCAATATATGAGGTGTATGTAGATAACATATATCTAGAGATCCATATTACCCAGCACCCCACTAGTTATGATTATGGTAATAGAGATGCAAAGGACGGGGTTAATATCAAAATCTCTTTTGGTCGAAGGAAGTAAAAGGGCTAAGATCACATATTGTGTGAGGTCTGATGAATACTGTGTTAAAGGAACCCTCAAACTTTGTGACTTTTAGTAAATACCAGTCTAACGCTCACCACCTAGAATGGAATGGGATCAGTTTTATCCATAAAAGTTCATATCCTTTATTGGGAACTTTTTAAAATCTTATAAAACAAACAAAACACGCTTACGCGTTTCAGATCTTGCTCGGGTGCTTGGATGGAGTACTGATACTATTTCATTCAAGGTTGGCCATTAGGAGTCATCAGTGCAATCAGATACTCTCCTAGAATCACACCAGAGGATGTATACCAACGTAGGGAGCGATAAGCACCAGAGAACCTTGCTCTATTTGTTGTTACTAACTTTCACCCTCCACCTACCCAAACCAGTGGCCATAGTACTTATCTAGTGTTGTCACCAAATGACTATGACTTCTGTTGCTCGCCACTGCCCAGTGACCACAACACTAACTGAAATCATTCATTTGGGAATTTGAAGGGATAACTATAATGTTGGATCCCTTAATTTATACTGGAGTGTTCTTTTCATTAAAGGGGTTTTACCACTATCTAATGTTGACGTGGGATCCTCCAAAATGGGTATTTAATCACTTTTCTAAATATATGTCATCAAAAAAAAGTGAAGCCTGTGAGAGCTACAGCCTTCCTTCCCTTAGTTTCCTGACGTACATTAGATACGACCAGGAGCTGATCTAGCCGCGCTTGCGTTGTTTGCGCTTCTTATCTGATGGCAGGGCACATGAACGAGCTTTGAAGGGAATGGGGAGAAAAGATTCTGTGTCTTTTGTTAAAATAATCCACTGGTTGTAATGTAATTATCTGAGTAAACATGCAGATGCTCCCTGGATCCCTGCTCAGCCCCCCCCTGCAGCAGTTTGTGAACAAATGAAAGAACACTGCCTGCTCCCGAGCTTATCCTCTCTCATGAGCAGATAAGAGGGAGAAAACAGAACCTGTAGTGCTTGTGAACAATACAGTTATCCCCTGTGGATTAGCCAATGTTTACTCAGGTACAGAGACTGAACATCAGGAACGTGCATGGGAGGTGGAGCGAAGATATCACAGAGGAGGTACTTGTTTTTTTAAACACAGAAACACAACGCCCCTTTTTCAAGCCTCAAGAGGGGAGTATTAGCCTGTTAGGTGAGGAAATCACTTCTTGGCAAAACCCCTTTAAGCCCCGAACCCCATAACATGCACAGAGTGACCCCAACTGCCCTCCAAGATGTGGGTGAGATGAGTATTGAGTCTGCAAGATGTTAAAATCTCAACACTAAAGCTTTTATTTGCTCTGGGATTGTGATCTCTTCCAATATTTGCTGATCCTCTGTAACATGTCACGTTATATTTGCTTCATTATCCATTCCCTTTAAGTGTCTTCGAACATTTGGCGTCTATTAATCAAAACAGGAAAGTGTCAGGAGTGAAGCGCAGATGGATTTAGTGTGTGGAGCAGCTACAGCTGATTAGCCAAAAACATCAATTAGATGTGTTAGGATTAATCTCTGATTTACAGATATTTGATGTGAATTCAATGTATCATGTTTGAGCTCCTCTGATGGAATTGAAGGACAACTACCAAAATGTTATGAGAAAGCCTCTGAATTTGAGAAAATTTAAAAAATTGAAAAGATTAAACTTTGCAATTTCTCAGTATCAGTGCCCCCCAGACAACACTTCTTGATCTGTGCCATTGGAGTCTAGTGTTATCCTGGGAACAGTGGCTCTTGCTGATTGGTAAACTAGTGCAGCTTAAGACTTGTCTAACCTTTTAGACCAGTATATTTTTTGGTGCAGCCTTTCACATCGTAGCCACGCCTTCTTTCATATGAGTCACACCCATTTTGCGCTAAGCCCTGCCCACCTGTCGAGCAGCGTGCAGAAAGTGTCTTAAGCCCATAACAAATGTGTCTGGGACATGCTGCACCAAAAATGCACAACTTTTTGCCACATTTTAGGGTACTTTTCTGGTGCAACCACATTAATAAATGACGGCCACTAAAGGGGATGTCTCACTACAGCATTTGGCAACCTTTTGTGCTGGTTGCCAAGCAGAGCTTGTGAAATGGAGGGGTGCGTTTATCTTTACTCTCTGCAGACACGTCCCACAGTGTGTGCAAGCTCCTGATGATTCATTCTGTGTGAGCAGGGGGAAGGGAGAGTTTCTCAGCTGTCCGAGACTAAGGCTATGTGCACACAGCAAATGACAAAATTCCACCCAAAATTGATGGCATTTCAGTATTTGCTGTGTAGACATAACCTAAGGAATCACTGTAAGTGAAAAGCGAAGTGTATCTCCATAGTCTATATCTAAATTTCTCGCTCTCTCTACATACTTTCTAACTAGAATGGGCATTTGACATTCAGGACTCTGGGAAAGATGGGTGATTTTTTTCTCTGTCTTTCACACAGTGATATATCCTGCAGATTATTATACCCCTGACCTCTACAGATCGGCAGAACAAAACTGTATGCTTTATCTGTTTGTGTTTACATGGGACTGCACATATGTCTCAAGTTTGTTTTACATGGGACTGCACATATGTCTCACAAACGTTTTTCACGTGGGACTGCACAGTACAGTTGTGTTCTCTTTTACGTGGGACTTCCCATCTGAGTCACAAAACTGATTTTCATGGCACTGCACAGTACTGCTGTGTTCTCTCTCTGTTTGTAATTTACGTGGGACTGTGCGTATGAGTCTCAATTGATTTACGTGGGACTGCACAGAACAGCTGTCTGTGATTTACATGGGACTGCCCATTTGTGTCACAAAAGTGATTTATGTGGGACTGCACATATGAGACACAAAAGCTATTTATGTCGGACTGCACAGTACAGCTGTGTTCTCTGTCTGTGATTACATGGGACTGGGCATTTGTGTCACAAAAGTTGTTTTATGTGCGACTGCGCATCTGTGTGACAAAAAGTGTATTACGTGGGACTGCACAGTACAACTGTGTTCTCTGTCTGTAATTTACGTGTTATTTACCTCTCCCTCTCTCTCCCTCTCTACCTCCCCTAGGATGGACATGCTTACATTTTTAGTCCCCTCATTTTAAACTATGGGCCACATGAATGAAACGGTTTTGGTCTAAAACTCACTTTTTTCCTCATAGAAACCTATGGGAAAAAAAAGTGAGTTTTAGACCAAAACCGTTTCATACTTGTGGCTTTATGATTTGTGTAGTGAGACAACCACTTTAAGTCATACTGCATCGCTGGTCTGTAGGGACCTTTTGGTCCCTACAGCCTCTAGTCGCCAGATCTAAACTCACTTCACGGTGCCCTTATGTGATTTTGGATAGGAAGTGACATTGCACAGGATACTGGGTGGGAAATTATGTCAGAGTGTAAATCCTGTAGGACCAGAGGCAACATCAGTTATGGTCCAACTCACATTAGGGTGCTAGAGTGCGCCAGAATTGACGTCGGATATGATGTCTGACGGGAAGTGACATCAGAGCGAAGGGAATCGCAGGACTAGAGGCAATAGGGACCGATACCGGGCATCCTCAAACTGTGGCCCTCCAGCTGTTGGAAACTACAACTCCCATCATTCCCACTGTTACAGATTATATAAATGCATGATGGGAGTTGTAGTTTCCCAACCGCTGGAGGGCCCCAGTTTGAGGATGTCTGAGTTAAACCCTGCAGACTAGTTGAAAAACCATAACTCAAACTCAAGGTTAGGGTCACATTTGCAGTCAATTTTTTTTGGGGGGGGGCAATTTTCACCAAAAATCTATTCAACTTGAATTTGACTTGAGTCTGAAGTGCAACAACATAGCAACACCACTATGCAAAAAACCTATGAACATGCTGATATGGCTGCTATGACAAGACTGCCAGAAAACAGGGGACGGGAAGTGTTAACATGGCCACGTTGGAGTAGAACAGTAACAGAAAAAAAAAATAGCAAAAAACTTTTACCATTTTGCAAATTTTCCTTTAAAGAGAACCTGTCACATAGTTTTTGGCCCCTGGCTGAGGACAGCACAAGCTAGTGTCAGACCTGCTGTTTCCAGCGCTGTGTCCCTTATTCTGTAAGATGCTGTAGTTTTCGTGTATTTAATGCTCAAATCTGCAGTTTTCAGCCAGAAGAGTCCTTCAAAGAGTCAGTTTTTTTCAAACCCCGCCCACCTGAGGCTAGCCCCGCCCACATCAACTGACAAACCTATTACTTTGAATAGGTAGAAACATGTGAATAACTGTCAGTGGGCGGAGCTAGCCTTTGGTGGGCGGGGCTAACACCTGCTCATGAATAAGATTTGAGCGGTAATGTCTAAAAAACTGCAGCATCTTACAGAATAAGGGGACACAGCGCTGGAAACAGCAGGTCTGACACTAGCTTGTGCTGCCCTCAGCAAGGGGGGCATAAACTATGTAACAGGTTCCCTTTAAAAGCTCCTGCTACAGTCAGAGTCTGGTCTTGGAGTTTTGCTTGAATAGGAACAAACTGTAATAACAGACACAACCATAAAAAAGGGTGGCGCTGTTTCAGGAAAGAATATGTCAATCCAGCAGTATGAACTTAATTAACAGGAAATTAAGCACAAGTACAATAGATTTTAAAGGTTTCCTTTGTGATTGGCAGCTCTGTGGCAACTCCTGCCTTATTAATTTACACCGTAAGCTTCACTGATGCCCGATAACATCTCCCTTCATTTATTTCCTGTTAAAGATTTCAGTATCAGAAAACCCTCCAGGAAAAATATTATTGCGCTGTTTTTTTTTTTCTCTTCAGTCTGTAGTGGATAAACCAGGCAACCATCCCATGTAAGGAGCTTAAGACAATAGAATGTGCAGAATTTATACAGGAAATATTCTTCATGTCAGAGCATTATATTACGGCCTTAAGAAATATGACAATTATCCTTCCAGGAGAATATAGAATGGGAAATCTTTTCATTGGACATGACGGGTGCTATAAACCTGTACATAGAAGTAAGAGAGGGCGGAGGGGGAGGGAAATGACAATGAAACCAATCACTGCCAAAAGGGATCGGAAAGAAATAACAAAGATAAAATATTATGATTTATTCACTGTATACAACCAAGCAATACATTAGAAAAGCAGTATTATAGTAGTTATATTCGTGTACATAGGGGGCAGTTTATAGTATTTTATATTCTGTACATAGGAGGCAGTATTATAGTAGTTATATTCTTGTACATAGGAGGCAGTATTATAGTAGTTATATTCTTGTACATAGGGGCAGTATTATAGTAGTTATATTCTTGTACATAGGGGGCAGTATTATAGTAGTTATATTCTTGTACATGGGAGGCAGTAATATAGTATTTATATTATTGTACATAGAGGGCAGGTATTATATATTATTTTTCTTGTACTTAGGGCAGTATTATAGTAGTTTTATTCTTTTACATAGGGGCAGTATTAAAGTAGTTATATTCTTCTACATAGGAGCAGTATTATAGTATTTTAATATTCTTGTACATGGGGAACAGTATTATCTTAGAAGTTATATTTTTGTACATAGGAGCAGTATTATAGTAGTTATATTCTTGTACATAGGGGGCAGTATTAAGGTTGTTATATTATTGTACAAAAGGAGCAGTATTATAGTAGTTATATTCTTGTACATAGTGGCAGTTTTATAGTAGTTATATATCTTGTACATAGGGGCAGTATTATGTAGTTATTTTTCCTTTTAACATAGGAGCAGTATTTAAAGAAATTTATATTCTTGTACATAGGGAGAAGAAATTATAATTTTTATATTCTTGTACATTAGACAGTATTATAGTAGTTTTTAATTCTTGAAACATAGAAGGCAGTATATAGTAGTTATTTCTTGTACATTAGGGGACAGTATTATAGTAGTTATAGTCTTGTACATAGGGGGCAGTATTGTAGTAGTTAATTCTTGTACTTTAGGGGGCAGTATTATAGTAGTTATATTCTTGTACATAGAGGGCAGTATTATAGTAGTTATATTCTTGGATGTAGGAGGCAGTTTTAAAGTTAATATTGATTGTTCTTTTAAATCATTATTTTTGTATGCAGCTAGACCAGCTGAAAATGACTATACAAGGATTATAATTCATTCTGTAATAAGTCCACCCATTAATTATGTTAATTTTCCAGTGAACATTAAAATACATTTTTACTGAGTTTTTTTTCATCAGAGCACTGACCCCAGGAGTTTACTCTGTGAGGCATACAGCCTTTCTTCTCCACACTTAGACTATGAGAGAGCTGCTTTGTTTAGATGAGTTCTGGCGGAGAGAACATTATTCATTGTGTTGATAGGAATGGATGACTTGACTAATTGTGTCGGGTTTGGTCACCTCTAATTATACAACACATATTATATAGTAATTTATGCAACATCAGAGTGTGGACAAACTCAATTAACTAACCCAGAGTATGTTTGGAAACAGAAGCTTCTTTCATGAAGGGACATTTATGCAAAGTAAATTAGTAAACACAGTTATGAGAACTTTTTCTCAGAATATAAACTGCAGTGACTGAAGAGTCTTTGAATATATAGGTCAGGGCTGCAGGAGGTTGTACAGTGGCATAACTACATAGCAGTGACATATGCAACCAGGCCCTTAATCCAGGGGCCCGTAGGCCCCCTCACTGCCTTTACACTAATTCGTCCGGTATTGCTCCTGACAGTGCTTACTGTGACAGAGGCCAGGAAGTACTGTGTGGCTCTAAAGCTACAGCTTCACAGTCCTCCTTATTTTCTCCCTGCATCCATCTGTATGATCAGTGCCTTGGAAAAAGCAAATTAGGTATGCAACATAAACCCTTCAACTACTTTCTACCAAAAATACTGACATTAACCCCTTAATTTATCTAGGAATCCTTACAGTAGCCTCTTTACTTTCTTCGAGCACCAGAAATCCTTACTATATCCCTTTCACTGCCCTAGACCACCATGGATCCTTGCATTAACTCATTTACTGCCCTAGACCAACATGGATCCTTGCATTAACTCATTTACTGCCATAGACCACCATGGATCCTTGCATTAACTCATTTACTGCCCTGGACCACCATGGATCCTTGCATTAACTCATTTACTGCCCGTGACCAACATGGATCCTTGCATTAACTCATTTACTGCCCTGGACCACCATGGATCCTTGCATTAACCATGGATCCTTGCATTAACTCATTTACTGCCATGGACCACCATGGATCCTTGCATTAACCATGGATCCTTGCATTAACTCATTTACTGCCCTGGACCACCATGGATCCTTGCATTAACTCATTTACTGCCCTGGACCACCATGGATCCTTGCATTAACTCATTTACTGCCCTGGACAACCATGAATCCTTGCATTAACTCATTTACTGCCCTGGATCACCAGGGATCCTTACATTAGCCCCTTCATTTCCTTAGACCATCAACTATTCTTTCATTAGCTCCTTTACTGCCCTAGACCATCAGAGATCCTTTCAGAAGCCCCATTTACCTCCTTAGGGTGCTTTAACACGGTGCGTTTTTACGAGTTTTTTTTATGCGTTTTTGGATGCATTGCTTGTGCAGATAGGCACAGCAATTAATGCTGTACATTACTGCACAAAAATGCATCAAAAACGCATCAAAAAATGTGTCAAAAACACACAGTGTGAATGCACCCTTAGGTGATTTTTTTGATGCGGTTTTTGTGCAAAATTTTGAGCAATGCATCCAAAAACGCATCAAAAAAGTGTAAACAAAAACACTTCATGTGAAAGCACCTTTAGAATGCACCTCTAATCTGAGAAATCAGGGGCTGGTGTGGTAATGGGAAGGGTGGGTGTGGGGACATATTTGCACTTTAAACGCGTTAAAATGCTTATGCGCCGCTGATAATGCAGGTGAATGGGGCCGGCCAGGGGCCGGCTCCAGAGGCATGACTTAAAGGGGTTGTCTCACTACAAAGAATAGCTTTCAAAATGTAGGGAACACTAAATGAAGACGTTTTCCAAATATATTGCTTTTTCATCTTTTTTTTGTTAAGGAGCTACAAATGATTTTATCACCTTCTGAGTGCTCTCAGGTTTCCCAAGTGACCAACCTGTGTACTCTTTATCCCCTGCTGTTTGTTCTATCTGATATCAGGGAGTGACATCATCACAGTGTGAAAGTTTGTGTTATCTGATCTTTCGGACAAAAGACAGTAATTACTCTACTGTTTACATTAGCTCAGAAGCTTCTCCTGTCCTGGTAGAAGGAAATTTAGCTAATCTAGACTAATAAACATAATAAAAAGAGAAGTCTGAATACACGGAGCTCATATGGTAATTACAGACAGCTTGACCAGGAAGTGAAAGAGCAAAGCAGCATGATTTCATTCATGTATCCTATGAAACTTTGAGATGAGACAACCCCTTTAAAGCTCATGGGCCCTAGTGCAAAAAGTGAAATTGGCCCTCCAGGTACTATGTGCCATATACAATGCTGGTGTCTCCTTATATGGCAGAATGGCCTTTTGGCCCCACCAGGCTGCAGGGCCCAGTAGCTGCTGCCACCTCTACACCCCCTATAGCTACACCCCTGGCTGCCCCTCGTGTCTTGGAAGTACGCGCTGGACAGTGTGTACTTCTAAAACACATAGTGTACTGCTGCATGTACAGTAAGTGCCCCAATACGCTGTGTGAGCATACCCTAGGGGTATGTTCACAAGTCATACAGGATCTGTTTTTGGATCCATTTTGGATCCAAGACACGCATCAGAAAGACAAATTTATACACGCATTCGGGATCACTTGTCTGAACACTGATGCATGTTTCACATTGAAAGAAATGTAATTCACACTACTCATTGTTAGATGTGTGTTTGGGTCCATTTAGGGTCTGATACATGAAAAAAACTTTGAGATTCTTAGTTCACATGTTTTGATCAAAAAAATGCTTATGCCACCCCCGGCTTACAACGGGATCTCAAGGCGGGTGGTCCTACGCTATCTTTACCTCTCACTAGAGTCAAATTCAGACTTCTCATTGGGTCAAACAGACCTCCATAATCCAGAGAGAAAAATAAAAAAGCACCAACCTTGCACGCATACTGCACTGATATAACAAGCTGTGGAAGTGTTTTTCAGAAATGTTTTTTTGTGCGGAACTATACGTTGTACTTGGCATATATTGCTTTTAATTTATAGAGGGAGGAATGGATGCCTCCATTTTGGTTTCCTGCACCCCACCCACTTTTCACAGGCTGTTATATGAGTGCAGCTTGCAAGGTTGGTGCTTTTTTTTATTTCTTTCTCTCTGGATAATGGAGGTCGGTTGACGCAATGAGAGGTCTGAATTTGGCTCTATTGAGAGGTAAAGATAGCGTAGGACCACCCGACCTGAGATCACGTTGTAAGTTCGTGGGTGGCTTAAGCATTTTTTGATCAAAACGTGTGAACTAAGAATCTCAAAGTTTTTTTCATGTATGATAGATAGCATAAATGCTTCTTTAGAGGTTTCCATGTATTGTATAGACATTTAGGGTCTGAAACACGGATCCAAACACGCATCTAAAAATGTATCCCAACACGGATCCAACATGTTGTGTGAAAATGCCCTAATGTTGACACCTTCTTTTCTTAATGTGTAGAAGGATAGCGGAGAAGAGTAACGCTCTGGGCCACATGTATGAAACGGTTTTGGTCTAAAACGCACTTTTTTCCCCATAGAAACCTATGGGGAAAAAAGTGAGATTTATACCAAAACCGTTACAAACATGTGGCCCACGAGATTTGTGTCCTGTCACCATGGAGACACACCGCTCGGCATAGGCACCGTACACAGAAAACAGAAAAATATTTTTAATTGTGACAACTTTCACCGTCCCTCGCTCTGTTTTTGGGATGAGCCTGACAGGATGATTGATAAGGAATCCAAACTAAGAGCTTTTTGGAAACATTGAAAAGCTTTTGTGTTGTTTTCAGATAATAGCAATTCCATGACTCCATTCAAGAACTTTGCATTTTGCATGATTTGCTCCATGCAGTGGGTTGTACGGTCTTATGTCTGAGCGCCTCGCTATTTTCAAAATCTCATTTTGTTGTCAGTAAAAAATAAATAAAGGGAATTGCTTTTATTCCAAGGCTGAAAACCTATCATTACCTATTACAGCACCTACAGCTGGTGGGCTTGTGACAATGTATCGGGGGAGGGATTCTATGGGAAATCAGCAGAGCAGCAGCTCAACTATGTTTCCCTACACTGATACCTTGTAACAAAGCCTCTGCTGTGAAAAGAATTTACCCCTTGAGTGTGAAAGCAAATCAATATTTTGTCTACTTACAGTAGGGGCACAAACATTGCTGCAAAAATCGAGGTAAAATCGCGATTTTTGTGCAGCAATGTACAGCATTAATTGCTGTGCCTTCCTGCACAAAAAATGCATTAAAAAAAACACACCAAAACCCGCACCGTGTGAAAGCACCCTAAGCAGAGATGTTTAATAAGGCTAGCAGTTCCAACACAAAGGGACAGTTTTACGCACACTGGTGCTCAACACTGCAGTCTACAATATAAGGCCACTGGAACAATATTTCAGCAAATTTCCTACAAGATTCATACTGTATAATACATTTGGCCATTCACCACAAATTGAAATCTACACCAGCAACTGTATGTGCAAGTGGTGATTTTTTTGCTGTTATGGCAAAATTTTTACTAGGATAAGGACTGGGTGGGGGAGCCACATGTTTCAGGGCCCGGGTGGTGTCTGTCCATTCATCAAGAAACCTACCCTGGATCCCTTGGTTGGCTTTGTTTAACCCCTTGACGACCGCTCTCCGTCTTTTGGCATCAGCCGCTGCGGGTCATTCGTCTGCAGCGACGTCTTTTGGCGTCGCTGCAGACATCGACGGTTGCGGCGCCGCAGATGCGCTGGGATCGGGGCTGTACTACACAGCCCTGATCCCAGAGCATCTCCTGCGAGCATCGGGGAGCGGAGGAAACCTCCACAACCTCGTGCTTTAACCCTTTGATTGTGGCGGTGCGTTACCGCAGCGCAATCAAAGGGTTTCCCTGCTCTGTCGGGTGATCGGAACACCCGGTGACCCGACAGAGCCCGGGGAACGGGCATGCACAGTCAGCCCTGGGGACTAGAGTGGCCCCAGAGCTGTCTGTGTACTGAAGCCATGTGACCAGGACACACTGTGTGGTGTCTGATCACTGCCTATGTAAAAGTGACATAGATTAGTATGTATTAGCATTTATGAACATACTAATACATTACAAAGTGTTTAAAAAATGTAAAAACAGTTCTCCCTTCCTGGGATTTAAAAAAAAAAAAAAAGTGAAAAACATAAAAGCTGTAAAAAAGAAAGAAAAATAAAAAAAAATAAATAAAATAAATATTTAATAAAAATATTGTGTATACATTAGCACAAAAAAAACCTACATATTTTGGTACCCACACGCCATAATAACCTGTAGAATTAATCTAACAATTTAAAGTGTGAAATGTGAATGGTGTAAAAAACAAAAAACTTTAATAAGAAAAAAATAAAATCTGCAATTATTTATAAGTGAACTTAAACTATTCACCAAAGAAGTACAACTCTTGAATAAAACGAGGCCTCATAGAACTGCGTCATGGAAAAAATAAAAAAGTTACAACTGTTGAAACGTAGGCAAAAACTAAAAAAATTTTCTGGTCATTTACTACTTTTCAGGCCGGGGGCTTAAGGGGTTAATGAACTGTTTGTGTGATTATAGGATGTGCAAACAGTTAAAAGCCATTGTGCAGAAGGGGGTCAAAGGCTCCCTGCCAATTAGTTTTGCAGGCTGCCGGTGTCCAGACACATGTGGCTTGATAATATGCGTGTGTTTGGGGGTGGCTAGAGGCATGGCCAGAGCCATCTTAACAGCAGTGGGCCCTGTCCAAATACATGACATCACACTTGGCCATGCCCCCTTGCCACCTCAAACCACCCATTATCTGCTCTTATGTCTGGACACCACCGCTCAGCCTCCAGACTGATTGGCAGGGCAGGGAGCTTTTGGCTTCCTTATCCACCACGGTTTTTATTTGTTTGCACATCTTAAAAATACAGAAACAGTAAAATAAGCAAAGCAAACCATGGGATCCTGTTTATGTTTTTCGTATTCCTGGGACAGGCATACCTATACTTGTGGGGCCCCTCGCCAACTGCCTAGTGTGCCCAATGGAAAAGATAGCCCTGGGCATGGCATGTATTTGAGCAGAGCCCACTGCAATGCTATGCCCGGGGGCCCATAATGCTGAAAAGACGGCTTACATGTCCATCTTTATGACTTGAAATCCTGGAACAAGCATGCAGAGTTCACAGCTAATTGCAGCTGCACAAGTGGAGAGCTGGCTCTCCACAGCAGCCGTGCTCTCCACTGAGAAGAAAGGAACAGTTTATCAAAACCCCTCTCTTCGCAATCCATATATACATGAGCAGTATAGAAAATAGAAGCTGAGCTCTGATTGCAGCCTTACTATCAGGCAGTTTTGATAAATGAGACCTAGTATTTAAAAAAAAAAAAAAAAAAGCCGCAATACGTGTTCTTTTTGGTACGAATCCTAGAAGCCCATAATTTCAACATCACCATGAAGCGCAACCGCCTGGGCCCACTACTCTTCTCTATCTACACTCTTGGTCTGGGTCAGCTCATAGCTTCACACGGCTTTCATTACCCCTGTATGCTGACGATACCAACTCTACATCCCCGGCCCAGATGTCCCCTCTCTTCTCCCCCGGATCCCTGCTGTCTGCCCTCCATCCCCCTCCTTCTTCCCTCCGTCTCTAAAAAAAAGTGGAGAAACAGAACTCTCATTTTTCCACCTCCAATTACCCCCCCACCTGATCTCTATTTCAGTCAACGGCCCCCAACTCCTACCGGTCCCGAAAGTCCGGCCTTGGGATAACCCTTGACTCCGCTTTGCCCTTTAAAACCAAAAACCCCAAAAACCCCTCCCCTCTGTGCCCCTCACTAAAAAATTTCCAAAAATCCGTCATTCCTCCCTGACACTACAAAAATGCTGGTCCATCCCCTTGTCATCTCCCCCCTAGTACTGCAACCCCTTCTCGGGGCCTCCCAGCAGCACCCCCCTCCCCCCAATCCCCTTAAACTCTGTCCCCATCTTATCCACCTTCTCCTCGCTACTCCCCCCTCCCCCCCTTGCCAATCCTTCACTGGTTTCCATTGCCCGCGAATTTTTTTTAAAGTATAACATGCCTAAAAGGCTCCCCCATCCCTCCCCCCTCCTACATCTTGCCTAATCTCAGATCTCCCCTCAGCAATTCCCTTTCACGGACTTTCCTCTGTTTTCCCCTTTCAGCTCCTACCAAAACCCGTCTCAAGATTCCCGTGCTTCCCCAAAACCTGGACTATCCCCCAAACACTCAGACTCCCCTCCACTTTCCCCAGCTTCAAAAGTAACCTGAAAACCCCTTCTTTTAGGATGCCTATTAATATTGTCCCCCTTTTTTCCACACCTCCACAAACATGTTGCCCCCCTTCTTTTTTTTTCCCCGTCCTTGTAATTGTAGCCTTGGGCGGGTTTTTTCTCTTTTCCCTGTGTGAGTTGATTGTAAAAAACTGTCAAAATTGAACTTTTTGACTTTGTATTTTTGAAACCCCTCTTGAATGTACAGCCCCCTGGAACCCCCTGGGGCTCAAAATTTAAAAATAATAATAATAAAACAATAAAAATTTTTTTGGGGGTATTTCTGCATGATTTTGGAGAAATAGCCAAAATTATTTTAGGGTGTGTTCTTGTGAACACCTACTAAAATAAAAATCCAGTTAAAATAAAGTCATGCACAGTGTTAGTGTGATAAAGCCTTTAGGGATCCAAGAATTGATTGCTGGGTAACAGATACCATAATGGGAAAACCCTTTTAAAGGGATAGGACCCCCAAACAGGATTAATTCTGCTTCTTCTAATTGAAGCTGAAATTGTTTTTCCTTTGGTTAATTTCCCAGAAGTAACTCTCCGGGGTCGTGGCGACGATCATTTGTCAAACGAAATGTATTATTTAGCCAAAGAATTGTTAAAGGGAATCTGTCACCAATTTTGTTTTATACTTATTAAAAAAAATTATTAAATCAAGACCCTATCCTATTCTTTTTTTTGAGTTTTTTTTTTGTTTTTAGATTTTCTTTTTTTTGTCGTCTGGTTGATTGTGGGGAGACATTCTTGTCTGAATTGCTTTAAAGCATTTAGAGAGATGTTTTTAAAGAGCTTCATGAATGGATTTAAAAGGGAAACCCTGTAAATAGGTTGTGCCCCCCTTTGCTGAGGGCAGCACAGTAGGTCAGACTGCTGTTTCCAGCGCGGGCCCCTTTTTTGTAAGTGTCAGTTTTAGAGAATTTACCCCCCAATTCTTATTCATGAGAGGTGTTAGCCACCCACACAATTTAGCCCCTCCCCCGACAGTTATTCCATGTTTCTGCCTATTCAAAGTAAATGGTTTGTAGTTGGGTTTGGGGGGGGGGCTAGCCTCCGGGGTTGGGCCGGGTTTGAAAAAATGACACTGAAGACTCTTCGAAGACTCTTTTGGGTGAAAAACTGCAGATTTGAGTTAAAAAACACAAAAAAATCCAGATCTTCCGAATAAGGGAACAGCGCTGGAAAAGCGGTTGACATAGCTTGTTCTCCTCAGCAGGGGGGGCAAAAACTATTGGACAGGTTTTTTTTAAAGGGGTTTTGCCGATTCATTTCATACCTCCCGCCTCCCGTTTTTCAGCTCTGTGTGCTCAGAAGGGGGCGTTTTTTAGTGTAGAATTGTAAGTGTACACTGTAGCTCAGAGGTAAAATTTTTTCTTTACAGTACAATGGTACTTGGTTTTAAAATCCCTGCAGGAACTTAACCCCTTTGGGTTTTTTTTTTTTTTTGAAAAGGTTTCTTTTTTTTTTTTTTGACTGTTTTTTTTATTTCTAACAGAGGACGGGGGTAGGTGAAGCACCCCGTTTTTTAAACCCAAAATTGCTACCTGGAAGAGAGGGTTTGGGCTGAGCATGTGGACCCGGTTTGGGGGGCTCCAGCCTGGTGTTCCCCCGCGACGGCTGTAAAAAATGGATCCTAAAGGAGAGCTAGAACAAAAAGGGCAGTTTTTTTTTTAAACATTTATGAATGGTGAAAATGTTTTTTATTTAATTAACAAATTAAAAATTTTTTCATGGCAAAACCCCTTTAAGACTGACCCATTGACTTCTATAGAAGAGTTTTCTAGGCATGATCTCTGATCTGGGAAGTAGTCAGTGTGGGAGGGGAGGGGGAAACTGTGAAAATTTCCCCTTTTTGATGGTGGATCCTGTGTTTTTTAACATTTGGGGTTCCTTACGTTTTTACCCCGCTTGTATTTAATAAGCGACATGAAAATCTTTCTGTACAAACGGAAAATGTTAGAATATTTTTGATGTGGCCCAAAATGGAAACTGCAGGACTAAAAATTATTAAAAAAAAAATTGAAAGGATATGAAAAATTTTAAAAAAACCAAAAATTCATAAAAAAAAGTGTTTCATAAAAAATGAGTTAAAAAATAAATTTTTTTGATAAAAAATTCCCTTTAAGGTAAAATGGTAAACGTCCAGCTATAGATAGAAGTATACAGGAGCGCGGGCGGCCTTAAAAGGGGGTGGGAGCATCAAAGGGAACTTCTCCTGGTTTTTTTTCTCCCGCTGCTGTGATTGCAGTCAGATCTCATTTCTGTAAAACTATGTCATTCCTTCTGTGATTTGGGATTCATATATAGGTCGTGACTATGGAAGCTCTCACAGCAGGTAGGCGCCGGGCGCGTTTTATCAGCGGCCGCACCAACATTCTTCCTCTCTTATATATTTCATTAAGCAAAATTGCTGCAGAAACATAAAAAGGAACAATATTCAGTCAATTACCGCCTGCAATAAAGACAATCTCAGAATCCCAAGGGGGAATTTAAATCATTTACACTATCCCCCTGGCCCCGCTAAACCCACCCCTCATTTTTATTTTCCTTCAATTTTTTATTTTTTATAATCAATTCCAATTCTTATTTTATAAAAAATCCCCCCCCAAAACTTTCACTTAATTTCAACTTTAAAAATTTAAAAACTCCCATTAACCCCCCCCTAAATAAAAATTATATTTTCCCCCCCCACTCCCCCACAATTCATTCCAATTAATATTATCCCCAAACAACAAATTATTTAAAACCCCAAAAAAAAAACCCCTTTTCCGTTAAATAACAAAATACACCAATATCATTTCCCCATACCCCCTAATATGGAAAATTTACTCCAAAAAAAATTTTTTACCTTTTATAAAAAACTTTCTTTAAAATTAATAAAAAAAAAAGGGGAAAAAAGGAAAGGGGCAAGAAGGGGTCACTTCTTTATTGAGAAAAGCTCATCTTTAATAATTGAACAATCATCTATTGAAAAGTACATTTTGGATATAATTACAGCAGAAGCAGCTTTCTAGGACACAGGTGCCTTCCTTTTGGGGTTCACGGTGCCTCCCAATTCGACCCCCTTATAGAGGGATTTGTCAGAAAAAAGTTTCTCTGCAGGGATGGGGGCCGAGCCCATTTTCACTTTACTGCTGTCATGGGGGTCAGCGTAGTTTTATGGCGCCCTAAAGGTGTGTCTGTACCTTTTGACAAGCTGTATACTCATGGAAGGAGGGGCATTGGGGCAAGTGTTATGGGGGCACAATAGCTGGCACTAATAATGGAAGTGTGGCTCATTCCCAGGGCGAGGAACGGTGGCTGTCGCTGTTCTAGAGGCAGTGTCGCTGCTGTGACCGTCAATAGTGAGATGGTACGGTCGCTCTTACCATTAAGGGGGCACTTAGGCTGTCACTGAGAGTGGGACACTCTGCATGGCACATATAAGAACATTGTAACTGTAACTGTTATGGGGACACTCTGTCTGTCACATATAAGAACATTGTAGTGTAACTGATATTGGGACACCTGTCTGTCTATTAAGAACATTGTATGCAGGGGCACTTATGCGGTCTGTCACTGTTATGGGACACTCTGTCTGTCTCATATAAGAACATTGTAGCTGTCACTGATATGGGGACACTGCTGTACCTTGTCGTAACTATATACAGTCACTTTGAAAGACTTCTGTCACTGATATGGGGACACTCTGCATGTCACATATAAGAACATTGTAGCTGTCACTGATATGGGGACACTCTGCCTGTAACATATAAGAACATTGTAGCTGTCACTGATATGGGGATACTGCATGTCACATATAAGAACATTGTAGCTGTCACTGATATGGGGACACTCTGCCTGTAACATATAAGAACATTGTAGCTGTCACTGATATGGGGACACTCTGCATGTCACATATAAGAACATTGTAGCTGTCACTGATATGGGGACACTCTGCCTGTAACATATAAGAACATTGTAGCTGTCACTGATATGGGGACACTCTGCCTGTAACATATAAGAACATTGTAGCTGTCACTGATATGGGGACACTCTGCCTGTCACATATAAGAACATTGTAGCTGTCACTGTTATGGGGACACTCTGCCTGTAACATATAAGAACATTGTAGCTGTAACTGATATGGGGACACTCTGCCTGTCACATATAAGAACATTGTAGCTGTAACTGATAGGGGGACACTCTGCCTGTCACATATAAGAACATTGTAGCTGTAACTGATATGGGGACACTCTGCCTGTCACATATAAGAACATTGTAGCTGTCACTGATATGGGGACACTCTGGCTGTCACATATAAGAACATTGTAGCTGTCACTGATATGGGGACACTCTGCATGTCACATATAAGAACATTGTGGCTGTCACTGTTATGGGGACACTCTGTCTGTCACATATAAGAACATTGTAGCTGTCACTGATATGGGGACGCTCTGCCTGTAACATATAAAAACATTGTAGATGTCACTGATATGGGGACGCTCTGCCTGTAACATATAAGAACATTGTAGCTGTCACTGATATGGGGATACTGCATGTCACATATAAGAACATTGTAGCTGTCACTGATATGGGGACACTCTACCTGTCACATATAAGAACATTGTAGCTGTCACTGATATGGGGACACTCTGCCTGTAACATATAAGAACATTGTAGCTGTCACTGATATGGGGACACTCTGCATGTCACATATAAAAACACTGTAGTTGTCAATGTTATGGGGACACTCTGTCAGTGTTATAAGAAGATTGTGACTGCTACTGTTTTGGAGACCCTTTGGCTGTCATTTTGATAAAAAGCATTCTTGCTCCCACAGATATGGGGACACTGTGGCTCTCACTTTGGATGGGCACTTGACTGTCACTGTTATAAGAACATTATGGCTGTCAGGACTCTAATTGCCATAAGACCACTGCTGCTGCTATCTTTATAGGGACACTTGCTGTCACTGGTATGAGACTGCTGTGACTGATGGGGACAATGTGGCTGAATGTACAGTGGGTCTTGCCTGTAGCTTCCTGGTCTAGAAAACAAACAATAATATGTTTAGAAATGAAAATGATGATGATGGTAATAATACTATTATAAAATTACAAGCTTTTTCGTTGGCAGCCAAGGGCCCCTGACTACATGCTAACCTGTGGTAAGACTCATTATCTTTTTTCTTTTTTGCAAAAACAAGAGTGGGGATTTGGGGTTACGGTCTGGGACCCAGTGGGCTGAAGCCCCTTTAATTTTTTAATTACTCTTGGTACCTCTTTAGTGGGAAAACAGGGGAGACAATTCCATGTATTTGAAAAATGTTCTTTATTTGGGTTCCCACTAATTTGGGTCAGTTTCTTTGTGGAGAGACAAAAAATCCTTTTTAAGTCCCGTTTTTATGTTTAAACACATTTTTTTAGGAATTTTTGGTTGTTTTTTTTTTTTATTATTTTTCATATCATTTCAATATTATTTTTATATTTTCTTAAGTCTGCAGTTTTCACTTTGGCCACTAGGCCTTGTTTGCACTGCTTTAACAGCAGTCAGAGAGATGCTTTACAGCAGCTTCATGCACATAGGAGACTTAAAGGGGTTTTGCCACGAAGTAAAATTGACGCGGGAAGCTTGCAAACTACATAATAAACATTTTCACCATTCATCCCTTTTTTAAAAATTCTGCACGTTTTTGTCTTAGCGCCCTTTTGTGATTTCCCTTGTTTACAGCTGTTCCAGGGGATACGACCAGGGCTGTGAGCTCCTCAGTCCTGGTCACACATGCTCAGACATCACCTCTCTTCTCAGGCAGCTACTGAGTGTTCAAACCTCAGGTGCTGTCACTCTACTCCTGTCCTCTGTGCTCCTTAGTAATTACTCAAGCAAATAACTTAGTCGTAACTTAGTCGACTAAGGGCCCCCGGGGACATGGCCTGAACCCCGTCAACTCTCACATTTGGATGTTTTTTAAAAGTCTCTTTTATCTTCTTCAATAAAGAGTGTGTTTTTTCCATCTCACTACGCCTCCTGAATCTCCCTTCCAAGAGTGCCGGGGCTCTTTCATGTTGTTTGTCTAACCTTACGCACATCAACAGCCGGATCTTGCTTCCCTTTGGAGCACCACTGTGGAGGAAAGGGAGCGGGGTTTTCCCTAGTTGGAAGATCCCAGAGCGGGGCGGAGGACCGTTAAAGCCCAGCGTCTATAGTGAGCGCCACTCTATTTTCATTTGTTTGCATAAACAAAACCTTTCTTTTGAACTAAGAGAGGAAAGGCTGTGTTCATCCCGCTGGGTCACATGATAGGGAATTCAAACAAAATCACACACGCCCCCTTTTGAGCACACAAGATGAAGAGCTGGATGCAGGAGATATGAAATTGATGTGGCAAAACCCCTTTAAGACTGACTTTAGTCCCATTCACTTCTATAGGAGAGTTTTTGTCATGCTCTGTGACCTGGGGAAGAAATCATTGTGCAGGGAGGTGGGAAAGGGTGAACTGTGACTATCTCCTCTTGTGACTGGTGGATCCTGTGTTATCTATTACACTGGGTTCCTTTCAGTTTGCCCCTCTTTGTGCTGATAAAGAGCAGACAACTGAGAATCTTTCTCTACAGAACAGGAAGTGTCAGAGTATTATCAGGCCTAGTGGCCAAAGTATAAACTGCAGGACTTAAGAATTATTAAAAAAAATATAGAAATGGATATGCAAAATTAAAAAGAAATATAACCAAAAATTCTTAAAAAATGTGTTTAACATAAAAACGTGAGTTAAACAGTAAGTCATTTTTGATGACACATTCCCTTTAAGCACCAGGGCTGAAACGGCTTTAATGACCACTTTAATATTTTAGGCCGACATGTATGTAGCTTGCCGGTGACACGCCAGTTCTAAATAGATATAGAGGAGTGCAGTATGCGCGACATTCAGCTATCAACCTGTCGTCATGTGTGGGTCCTTCATAAGTCTGAGTGTCTGTGGAGCATGTCTCTCTGCAGAGCATACATCTACAGCATACTCTTGGAATTCAATCACTGCTATTGTCCGATCATAAATAACGTAAAAACTGATATAAACATAGAAATCACTGCAAAAACAAGCATCAATGGGCGCACTATAATATCTACGAAACGTAACATTTTCTTACTAAATAATTATGGAATATACAAAAACAAAACTATCTGACTAAAATTGTTCTATATATCAAAGGGTCAAAATTATATAGTATTAATGAGAGAATATTAAAGCGTTGACTCTCCACTCACATTGATCATCTTACTCAGTCCTGTTTTCTTGCTTTCCAACTTTGAATTCAAGCGCTGTTTTCCTGGCTTCTACTAGGTCTGCAGTAGAAGCCAGGTTCTGAGCTATAGAACCAGTCTGGCTATCCTATCATGAGAGAAGGAATCGGTCTGCGCGTAACGCTATAGAAAACCATGCTGCCACCTATCTGGAGAGATCGAACTGGGTCTGTAGCTACATAGCAAACCAAGCGCCTGTCAGCCCTATCTCGATAGATCGAACAGCATGCTGAAGCATACAGCGAAACCGAGACGCTTGTGCACCTATCTTGGGAGACGGATCGAACAGGTCTTAATAGCTAATACGAACCATCGCGGTCACCTCTTGAGAGCATGCCGAGCACAGTGTCTATAGCTATAGGCGCAACCCAGCGCCGGATCAGCCCTATCAGGAAATAGATCGAACAAGGCGCTCTTGATAACCTATAGCACAAACCCGTGCTGGCATGCCACAAGGACAGCATCTAAACAGGTCCGTGGTAGACTATAGCGACCTGAGGAGCTGATGCAGCCCTATACAAGCGAGAGGGATATGAAGGAATAAGGATAGGACACGTGGTTACATGAATAACAAATTATAAAGTGACTTGTTGTTAGCTAAGATTTTTAACATAAAAAAGCAGCAATCCTGGTAGTAGAGCACAACCGCTATTAATTACCGTGTTTCAATTTTCAAACTTTTAGTCACGAGTGGGGGTGTAGAGAGGTTTTTAAAAGTCTTGGACACCTGCTTTGATGATAAAAACTGGGTGAGCCCAAATTCTCTTTGGAATTGGCTGAAACGGAGTCTCAGCCATTGATTGGCAATTGGGCAGGTTGGATTCTGCTTAATTTCGAGGGCGCTTTTAATTCACACACCTCTCTTTCCAGCTCTAACCTACATATCCAGATGTGCAGCTTCAGGAGGGTGATGTATGGTGACACTAGCCTTATCTTCTAAACGAGCCTCTGTTACCCTTTGTACAGATTAATGGAATCAGCGACCAATTGACAGCGAAGGCTTCCGCCCCCTGATGCGCTATCCCCAGTCCAGTCATCCATCCTCGGCTACTGGGCCCGGGATACAGTGAAGGATGGTTCCTGTCCTGGGAGAGCAGGGTGACAGGCAGGGAAGTGGTTCCTTCCCCCGCGGCACTCTTCCCTATTCCATAACACGGGAGCGCAGATTGTATCCATCAACCAATCCCATTCTGTATTGTTACGATGCAGCGGAGTGACATCGCCTCAGCTGGGGCTCTGATCACTTCTTGTTTGGAGAATGGGTTTTAATCTGCTCTATTTAATAAGGTGATTTGTGCCTGTGTAGATGTTGCTCCTGGTGCTGTGCATTCTTAGCACGCAATCAAATCTTTCTTTCTGTGTCATCGTTGCATTCATCCACTTGCGTCGGTTTGTACGGCTCAAGCAGCGCGGCCACTGCTCCTGATGTCAAGGGCATGAATTGTATTCTGGATACGTGTAGCGGTTTGTACTGGATGTTACACGCGACTCGGAATCCTGGGGGCGTCAGCGTATAGGGGGTCGCACGAGTAGCAGCCGCTACCCCGGGCCCAGCAGCCTAAGGGGGCCCCAAATCCTTACTCCCACATAGAGAAGACATCAATACATGTCAAAGACACACATGGTAACTCAGTGGACAATAGCCACCTGAGGAGCTGCTCACTGCGCGCAGGAACAGTTGGAAGTCTCAAGATAACTACCTGAAACTAAAGAATATTAATGGTTATACAAGCTAATGTAACCATTCTGGCGCACATGCTGGTGTCCAGGCTCTGCGGAGGTCAGAGATGGGGCTTCTCCTGCACTGGAGGCGGATATGGTTCGCCGTTTTCTTGGTTTTCAGGGCATTAACCATGGGTTGGATTGGAACTTGAACCCTTGTCTCCCTCCCTTCACCACCACCAATTTTCCCACCCTTGGTTAAGCTTTGATGGACAAAGCGTTGTCTTTTTTCTCTTCAACACCGTACTATGTAACTATGTTAACTTGGGGGCGCCTATTTCAATTCTTTCTGCAACAGGCCAAAAGAGCTTCAATGTTACGACCTACTGGATGGTATACTACAGTCTCAGTAACCTGCCAGCAGTGAAGGCTGTCCTACTTTTCAGGGAACACACGTAAGTACAACTCAAAAAATACAAAAGGTTCTGATCCCAGTAATCGAGGCTGTTCTGTAAAATTCACATCAAGGAATTTGGGAATATCCCATAGCAACCATTCAGAGCGCCCCTTTCATTTTTCAAGAGCACAATATGGAATGGAAGGCGGCGCGTTTCTAATTCGTTATATGGCAGCAAAAGTGAATTTTAGACCTAGACCCGATTTTCTCATACATGTCGCCCACAAGGCTCGGACTAGGTTCCTAGGGGAATAGGAAAACCCCACCGGTAGGGATCATGCTATGACCTTGAGTCATTGTTTTTTTTAACTGCATAGTACATCCTCAGAAGAGGCAGAAACGCAAACAGGGCAGGGTAGAGTATATGGAGGCTGTACCAGTCATTTTCAACAGTAGCTGAGGTATGAAGCCCCTAAAATCAAAGTCCACCGTTGTGCACCCAGAAAGTGCTCAACTGAGTGGCGGACCCCTAGAATCAACTCTACCCATGGGCCCTAGGCACAATACTACCAGTTCACGACACGTGCCCCAATGTCTTTATGACTTAGACCTGGTTCATATCTGCCACATGGCAGTTTCTCTTTCTCAGAACCTCCCTAACGACAGGTAGATACAGGACCCCTGTTATCTACAAATGGACACCCAGCGGCGCTCGATCTGACCCCCATTCGACTACAAAAGGAGTGGCCCATGCTAAGACTGTCTAGTCTATGTTTCCACTATCTGAGTAATAGACAGCATTGATATATCTGCCCTATAGTCTGATAATATAGTTCTATGAATTCTATCATGGTGACTAGTTTTAAGATTCAGGTCAATGTAAAATTAGATCTGAAACTAAGCGATTTGATTCTGCTCAATAAAAATGTAAAAAGTTGGGTTTTCAATTGAGTTAGGGTTTTACGGGCTGTAACAGGTTGGTGTAGCTATGGGAATAGCAAGCTGTGCTAGAATTTTCCATGAAATCAATGTGCAATGCAGCGGAAAACAATGGGTACATTGCAATCAATGGGGTCCATCGGGTGCTACTGGTGTCCATTGTAAAACAGGTCCGGTTCTACCTCTGTTATGGAGGTTCTGAAAGGAACTGCCAAGGCAGATGTGAACTGGGTCTAAGTCATAAAGACACTGGGGCACATTTAGGGCCACGTGTATGAAAACTGTCTAGTTCTTTGTTGCCCATAGTAGCCAATCAAAGCACCCCTTTAATTTCATATAATGCTCTGGAAAGAAAGGGGCACTCTGATTGGTTGCTATGGGCTCTGATTGGTTTCTGTCCATGGAGGCTCCTGTATGTGGTTGGCTAGGGGCAACGTAAGTGAATTTAGGCCTAAGACAGTACATCATATGACCCTTATTGTGGCAGTTGGCAGAATTATGATGCAATTTATTACATATACAGGCCGTACCTCGCTAACCCCAACCACATTTGTTATTCGTTTTTACACAGTTTCTCTACAGTATATTCTACATGAGTGCGCTTGTCCAAACACACAAGGGACACGTTGCCTCAAAGTTCAAAGGGGGTGAGGCTCTGAGTGTCTAAAAATGCGCCAAGATTTTGGTGCAATTAATGGCATAAACTAAACCAACTCATAGAAGGTGTAAACTAAGACTAGACAGTCTAAATATGTGCCGGATTTATCAACACTACGATAAATGTGACCTATGTAAGACTGTCTAATCTACATTTACACTATCTGAGTAAATAGACACACACATTGATATACCTCTGCCCATAAGGTCGATATAATAGGTTACACACACGAAATCTACTCTATCATGGTGAACCTAGCTCATATAAGGTCAGAGTCAATGTATCTAATTTCGACCTTAAACTATAAGAGATTCAATTCTGCTCGGTAAAAGTGTAAAAAGTTGAGGCTTGAATTGAGTTAGGGTTTTACGGGGCCTTAACACAGGTCTGGTGTAGTATTCTGAGGCGCTCCCAGTCTAGTGTCACTTTTTGTCCGACGTCACTCTTAGTTGACATTATATAGGGTAACCCCTATGTTATGGTTCCTGGAAGTGTCTCTGGACTGGGAGTACTGTGGAGCAATATGTTAGCCCTTACAAAAACCCAAAACCTAACCCCAACTAAGGTTTAGGGTTATTGTTAGGGATACAAGGGCTGATACAAGCCTGAAATGCGTAAGCGGAACTATGCACTGACCTTTTTTTTTTTTTTTCTTTTTTTTTACACTTGTCACCTTTTTGTTTCTATTTAATATGCGGAACTATGAGGGTAATTCTTAACTATTAGAGCTAGGCTTCACCACTGCTTAAAAAATGGGCCTGTATTTCTAGGCTCCGTAATTACCGCCTAAAGTGCTTCAATTACGGGCTGAACACGGCCCATTCACACTACGGTAATTCAACAGTTCTCATGAGAACTAATGGAATTACGTCTCCTCTCCCCCGCCCGGCGAAGCTACAGCAGTGATTGTCTATGGGGGAGGCCGGCGAAGTGCCGGCCCTCACCCCCGCTCACCCTTAGTGATCCCGCCGCTCACCTGCCTCCCAGTCCACACGCCGATTGCGGGGCGACATTACACCCCGCAGTTAAGCCGTGTGAACCTAGCCTTAGGGCATGTCCATACTGCACGGCTTTTCACCCGGTTTTACAGACGGTTTTCGATTTTGAAAACCGTCTGTAAACTGGGTGTCAACTTTTAAAATGGACGTCTATGGAAAACCCGCACAGCAGTCCCCACTGCACAGATTTACCGCCGGATAGTTTTTTCCAATCGAGCCAGCGTCCCGTAAAAACACTCAACATGTTCATTCCTCTGCCTGGTTTTCGGCCGCAAACGGATTTCCGACCGGTATCTGCACTGTGCCTTGTGAACGGCCCCTTATATTGTTTACTTGGCTGGTGGACCTTCCAGCATTCAGAGCACATCCATGAACAACAAGCCCCCAGGACATTTAACAGAGTGATAACACGTGAAGTCTTTCAACAATGGGTGAGAATCAATATTTGCTTCTTTTTTTCTCTATGTGGTTAGAGATAGACCGGGCTAGAGTTACAAAATAGAAAATTCGGGTTTGGGATATCTCAAACACAAATGTTTTAACAAGTTTGGTGATACCACACAGGGACCTATTCGAGCAGCACTGGCAGTGACTTTGCTCAATTGCAACCTCATAACTTAATTGTGAGTAGGAGTCGTAATGATTTGCAAATACGTTTATCAATCAATTAATTGGGCATTGCCATTCAAAGACGAGAGACCAAAAATGACTATACTTTTACTATACTATATACTATGTATGAGCTCCACCACAACGTGCAAACGTTGCAGCCACAAATGATTCTGGATTATTTTCCATGTGAGACTAATTGGTGCTGGACTGCTCCCCCTGTATCAGGATATGACGATGTGATACACACTATTGGCTTCAGTCCGTGCAATGCAGTAGGGTTTCTGGATCTGGCAGACATTGGCCAGCCCATAGAGCCACATTCATTATCTCTGTGTTCAGCAACATGCTCATTTCAGAGGGAGTAAACATGAACTGCTGTTTAAAAGATGTTCAGATGATTAATCTATCGATGAGCGACTTTCTGGAAGAGACACAACGGAGCTGATTCTGGAGTCACAGAGACGGGAGCAGGCAGATGGTATTCTCAGGCCGAGCTGCCGAGATGGAGAACTCAAATTAAATCAGTATGAATGTGAGCGTGTGCGCCTACGGCAATCTCTCCCCTCCAATATGAGAGTGCCGGCAATCTCTATTCTGTGTCTGCACTCTCGGACACGGTATTTTACATAAATTAACTATAAAGAAACCTCCAGACCCAAACTGCAAACGCCAATTGACATTGAAGTAGGAGCGTGCTCACAAAAGGTCCCAGCACTGTCATTAACACAGCTCTAATGCCCTATCATAGTCATAACCATATCCAGGACAGAGGGAAATGAGATGGTCCAGCAGCCAAATCACTCAACAACACAAAATGGAAAGACCCCCTTGGGGTCTATCATCTATCAATCTATCACTACTATCTATCTTCTATCTATCTATCTATCTACTACTATCTACTCATTCTATCTCATATCTATCTACATCATCTATCTATCTCTACTATCTATCTATCTATCTATCACATCTACATCTATCTATCAATCTATCAAAGTCTTCTACTTTATTTTATCTATTTTCTATCTATCTACTCATTCTATCAATACTATCTATTTTCTGCTACTTTTTATATTATCTATCTTCCATCTACATCTATCTATCTTCAAAATCTATCATCATCTATCTATCTACTTATATCATATTATCTGTCTACTTATATCATATCTATCTATCTATCTATCTATCTATCTATCTATCTATCTATCTACTATCATCTACTTTTGGTCTGTCTATATCTAGTTCCCAACTTTTGAAAATGAAAAAGCAGGAATTCTAGGGGGCGGCGCGCGTAGCGCGCCGGGGGGAAAAATTTTGCAGGGACAGCCCATTTTTTTCGGTATGCCACGCCCCTTCAAAAAAAACCCCCACCCACTCCCCCTAACTGCATAACGGCTTTGGAAAGAAAGCCAGGTAATGCCCTTAAGCCAGGTAGTATCCCCCCATAACCAGGGAGTGCCCCTTACGGCCGGTAATCCCCCCCTTTTGCCAAATAGATCCCCCCCGTAGCCAGGAGAGCCAAAAAGTAGGGAAAATGCCCCCCCTTTGTTAGCCAGGGAGGGCCCCCATTGTTAGCCAGGTAGGTGCCGCCCTTTGTTAGCCAGGGAGGTGCCCCCATTTTAGCCAGGGGAGGTTTCCCCCATTGTTACCAGGTAGGTGCCCCCATTGTTACCAGGTCGGTGCCCCCATTGTTTGCCAGGTAGGTGCCCCCATTGTTTGCCAGGTAGGGGCCCCCCCTTTTTTTCCAGGGGAGTGCCCACATTTTTGCCAGTATGCCCCCATTGTTTTCCAGGTATTGCCCCCCATTGTTCCATATCCCCCCATTGTTTGCCAGGTATGCCCCCCCTTGTTGCCCGGGAGTGCCCCCATTGTTGCCCGTAATGCCCCCTCTGTTGCCAGGTAGAGTCCCATCTTACCAGGTAGTGCCCCCATCGTTACCAGGTAGTGCCCCCATCTGTTAGCCGGTATGCCCCCCTCTTTAGCCCGGTAGTGCCCCCATCTTTAGCCAGGGAATGCCCCATCGGGTTTGCCCGTAATGTCCCATCTGTTAGCCAGTAATGTCCCCTCTGTTGCCAGGTGTTTCCCCCCCTGTTTGCCAGGGAGTTCCCCCATCTGTTTGCCAGGTAGTTCCCCCCATCTGTTAGCCGGGAGGCCCCCATCTGTACCAGGTATGCCCCCCATCTGTTTGCCAGGTATGCCCCCATCTTTAGCCAGTTTAAAGTCCCCTCTGTTGCCCCGGAATGCCCCCCTGTTTTCCAGGTAGTGCCCCCCTGTTTTTCCAGGGATGCCCCCCCTGTTTTCCCGGTATGCCCCCCTTTTTGCCAGTATTTGCCCCCTTGTTTTGCCAGGGAGTGCCCCCATCTGTTAGCCAGGGAGGCCCCCTTTGTTGCCCAGGTAGTGCCCCCCCCTGTGGCCAGGTAGTGCCCCCTCTGTTGCCCGTAGTGCCCCCTCTGTTGCCGGTAGTGCCCCCTCTTTTTCCAGGGAGGCCCCCCTTTTTTTGCCAGGTGATGCCCCCATTGTTTCCCCGGATTTTTCACCCATTGTTGCCAGGGAATCCCCCATTGTTTCCAGTAGGCCCCCATTGTTGCCAGGTAAGGCCCCCATTTTCCAGGTGATGCCCCCCCTTGTTGCCAGGTATTGCCCCCATTTTGCCAGGGGAGCCCCTCTGTTGCCAGGGAGTCCCCCCTCTGTTGCCAGGTAGCCCCCTCTGTTGCCAGTAGTTGCCCTCTCGTTAGCCAGGTAGAGCCCCCTAAAGCTTATAAAAAAAAAATAATAAAATCCACTTACCTTACCAGGGCCCCGCAGCGCGGCCCGCTCCTGCCCATCTCCCACGCGCAGGGGGAAATGAGACAGCCGCACGTCACCCCCTGCAGCCCGCGTCACTTCCCCCTGTGACCTGTCCTGTATTACGGCCACACACCGGCGCCGTACAACAGGGAGAGGAGGGAGGAGGGACGATCCCTCCTGCCCCTTTCCCCCCCCGCACATGAGACCGCGGGCGGAGCGGCCCTGCGGCCCGGGTGCCCCGCCTGTAGGAGCCCCCTCCCCCGGGGGCAAATAGCCACCAGCGCTACTCTTTCGCCGCGGTAATTTAAAGGAAACCCCCCCCCCCTCACGCGGGAGAATGCCAACTCCCCCCGGGGGGGCGGGAGGGGACCCCAAATAGCGGGACCCCCCCCCAAAAACGGGGGAGTTGGCATTTATGGTCTATATTCTACTATACATATCATATTTATCTATCTATTTACTTATATCATATCTACCTATCTCTCTATCTGTCTGTCTATATATCTACTTATATCATATCTATCTACTTATATCATATATATCTACTTATATAATATCTATCTATCTACTTATATCATATCTATCTATTTTTTTCTTCACTTATACTATCAAACTACTGTCTGTCTTTTTATCTTTATGTCCTCATATGAAAGTATTTTTCTCTACTGTGTATTTATAATAATCTTTATTTTTATACCCAACATATTCCGAAGCACTTTACAATTTATCTATCTGTCTATTTATCTATATACAGCGGGTGAAATAAGTATTGAACACGTCAAGTAAACATTTCTATAGATGCTTTCGACATGAAAATCTCACCAGATGTCGGTAACAACCCATCCAATAAACACCCGGCAAAGAAAACAAACCATAATGACCATAATTTTTAAGTAATAAAGAGAAATGAACAGGGAAAAAAATATTTAACGCGCTAAAGAAATTATTTAATACTTTGAAAAAAAGCCTTTTTTAGTGATGACTAATGCCTCCTGTAAAAGGGGAAAACAGCCCACTTTCTTTTAGGTAGATCACAGCCCATTCTTCCACACAAACACTCTTCTCATCCTGAAGCTTCTGTGGGCTCCTTCTATGAACGCTGAGCTTCAGTTCCCTCCATAGATTTTCTATTGGATTCAGCTGAGGTGATTGGCTCGGCCATTCTAGCAGCTTTATTTTCTTACTCTGAAGAAGTTGAGAGTTTCCTTGTTCGTGTGTTTGGGATCATTATCTTGCTGAGTTTCCACCCTTGTTTCATCTTCATCATCGTGGTTGATGACAGCAGATTTTATCAAGAATGTCCCGGTACATTTGTCCATTGATCCTTCCTTCAATGATATGACATTTGCCAGTACCGTCTGCTGAAAAACAGCCCCACACCATGGTGTTCCCACCTCCAAACTTCACTGTTGGTGTTTTTGGGGGGGATATGCACCGCCTTTTGGCCCCCAAACATGGTGTGTATTAAGGCATCCATCGGTCTAATTGGACCATAATACATTCTCCCAGTGTCTCAATGGCTGCTCGACATGTGGTTGAGCAAACTTTAATTGCGCTTGAACAAGCTCTCTGTGGACATATCGGAATAAAGACTTTGGGGAAAATCTATGAATTCCCTTGAGCCATATTTTTTGCCGTATACTGCAGGTTCTATAGATGTATGAACAGGTGTACGGCCAAATTTGGTGCAATGTGCGCCTCATGACACATTTTAACGCGCCAAAATTTGGTGCAGAACTGCCATACAAAGATTGCCGCATAACATTTTCATTCACACTGTCGAATTATACACTCTATATTTAGAACTGCTGTGTCGGTGGCAAGTTAAAAATATGGCGCATACGAATTCATAGATGTTGCCCTTTATTTATTTTTGCACTGAAGCTGGGAGTTCTGTGGTTTTCGAATTTTTATCTGTGCATTTGCCAATCTGTTAATACCCATCTAATAGAAAGCTGAAGCACTCCAACAGTGGAAATAGTAGGTGTACTCTTTTGACATGTCACTGCTGGTCGATAAAGGACAACTTTTTGCACTGCAACATTTTTATTAGATAGATAGATAGATGAATACAAGGATATACAACATATAGAAAAGAAATAGAAAGACAGAGGAGAGAAAAGAGATACAACTCTCTCTCTCTCTTTCTATCTCACATCTATCTATCTATCTCTCTTTCTATCTCATATCTATCTATCTGTTTATCTATATATCTAGCTCATATTTATCTATCTATCTCATATCTATCATTCTGTCTATCATTATATCTATCTATCTATCTATCTATCTATCTATCTATCTAATCTACTCTATTCTACCTATCTCATATCCCATCTCATAATCTATCTATCTATCTTAAACTCATATCTATATATCTAATATCTATTTATCTATCTATCTATCTATCTATCTTATTAACTATCTCATATCTATCTATCTATCTATCTATCTATCTCATATCTATCTATCTATCTATCTATCTATCTATCTATCTATCTATCCTCCCATATCTATCTATCTATCTATCTATCTATCTATCTATCTATCTATCTATCTATCTATCTGTCTGTCTGTCTGTCTATCTATCTATCTATCTTATATAGTTCTGTCATGCCTCTAGCTATTTATCTTCTAGCTCTATCTTACTTCTGTGGGCTTCAGTTGTGGAGTTCATGTACAAGGTCTTTCTTCTGTGTAATTTCTTTTTCTGTCTGTCCTACTTATTTGATTCACATTCTGCAGATTATTTTTTGTGAGTAAACAAATAATTCTCTTTGGAAACAGAGCTTCAAAAAGATGTTTGCCTGGATATTGCTGAATACATCCATATTAACAGCAAACTAGAACCAGAGATGTCGCTTTATTGCTCTGTCCCATCTAATTGCTGCTGCTGAATAATGGAGATGATGACACTGAATAAAATAGTTGTTCCTCAATTTCATTCTTGATTCTTTTTTTGGCCACTTTTCACTTGAAAGCATTTCTCTTTTAGAAGTGTAATACAGGATGTAACTCAGGATCAGTACAGGATAAGTAATGTAATGTTTGTACACAGTGACTGCACCAGCAGAATAGTGAGTGCAGCTCTGGAGTATAATACAGGATGTAACTCAGGATCAGTAAAGGATAAGTAATGTAATGTATGTACAGTGACTGCACCAGCAGAATAGTGAGTGCAGCTCTGGAGTATAATACAGGATGTAACTCAGGATCAGTACAGGATAAGTAATGTATGTACACAGTGACTGCACCAGCAGAATAGTGAGCGCAGCTCTGGAGTATAATACAGGATGTGACTCAGGATCAGTACAGGATAAGTAATGTATGGACAGTGACTTCACCAACAGAATAGTGAGTGCAGCTCTGGAGTATGATACAGGATGTAACTCAGGATCAGTACAGGATAAGTAATGTAATGTATGTACACAGTGACTGCACCAGCAGAATAGTGAGTGCAGCTCTGGAGTATAATACAGGATATAACTCAGGATCAGTACAGGATAAGTAATGTATGTACACAGTGACTGCACCAGCAGAATAGTGAGTGCAGCTCTGGAGTATAATACAGGATGTAACTCAGGATCAGTACAGGATAATTAATGTATGTACACAGTGACTGCACTAGCAGAATAGTGAGTGCAGCTCTGGAGTATAATGCAGGATGTAACTCAGGATCAGTACAGGATAAGTAATGTAATGTATATACACAGTGACTGCACCAGCAGAATAGTGAGTGCAGCTCTGGAGTTTTAATACAGGATGTAACTCAGGATCAGTACAGGGTAAGTAATGTATGTACAGTGACTGCACCAGCAGAATAGTGAGCGCAGCTCTGGAGTATAATACAGGTTTGTGACTCAGGATCAGTTACGGGAAATAGTAATTTTTATGGAAAAGTGACTTCACCAACAGAATAGTGAGTGCAGCTCTGGAGTATAATACAGGATGTAACTCAGGATCAGTACAGGATAAGTAATGTATGGACAGTGACTTCACCAACAGAATAGTGAGTGCAGCTCTGGAGTATAATACAGGATGTAACTCAGGATCAGTACAGGATAAGTAATGTAATGTATGTACACAGTGACTGCACCAGCAGAATAGTGAGTGCAGCTCTGGAGTATAATACAGGATATAACTCAGGATCAGTACAGGATAAGTAATGTATGTACACCGTGACTGCACCAGCAGAATAGTGAGTGCAGCTCTGGAGAATAATTCAGGATGTAACTCAGGATCAGTACAGGATACATAATGTATGTACACAGTGACTGCACTAGCAGAATAGTGAGTGCAGCTCTGGGAGTATAATGCAGGATTTTAATCACGGATCAGTACAGGATAATTTAATGTAATGTATATCACAGTGACTGCAACCAGCAGAATAGTGAGTGCAGCTCTGGAGTATAATACAGGATGTAACTCAGGATCAGTACAGGATAAGTAATGGTATGTACAACAGCGACTGCACTAGCAGAATAGTGAGTGCAGCTCTGGAGTATAATACAGGATGTAACTCAGGATCAGTACAGGATAAGTAATGTAATATATGTACACAGTGACTGCACCAGCAGAATAGTGAGTGCAGCTCTGGAGTATAATACATGATGTAACTCAGGATTCAGTACAGGATAAGTAATGTATGTACACAGTGACTGCACCAGCAGAATTAATGAGTGTAGCTCTGGAGTATAATACAGGATGTGACTCAGGATCAGTACAGGATAAGTAATGTATGTACACAGTGATTGTACCAGCAGAATAGTGAGTGCAGCTCTGGAGTATAATACAGGATGTAACTCAGGATCAGTACAGGATAAGTAATGTATGTACACAGTGACTGCACCAGCAGAATAGTGAGTGCAGCTCTGGAGTATAATACAGGATGTAACTCAGAATCAGTATAGGATAAGTAGTGTATGTACACAGTGACTGCACCACAGAATAGTAAAGTGCAGCTCTGGAGTATAATACGGGAAATTGTAACCAGGATCATACAGGATAAGTAACGAAATTTTACACAGTGACTGCACCAGCAAAAGAGTGAGTGCAGCTCTGGAGTATAATATATGATGTAACTCAAACACTTTGCAGGACAAGTAATGTAAGGTATGTACGTACATAATGACTTTGCATACATAGAGATCAATCCATGTTCAGTTGATATTCTGCTACAGGCTTCTACCCCTTGTAAACCATTTATTGTCTGTAAACCTATAAGGTGTAGGCAATTAGTCCGAAATATTTTGTTACTTTGTAGAATGGATCCAGCATTTCATTGATTTGTTTCTTTTCACATTCATTTTCTTGAATAGAAATCATTAATTTTGATATTCTGCCATAATAATTCCATCTTTAGCTGCTCTGACATGGCAGCAGTTGTAGAGTCATTGCCGGACACAGACCTTCGTCTCCACGCAAATCACGTTTCCTTTCATCTGGATAAATGATTCTATTTGCATAAACTTTTACAACTGATGAAAAATAAATGCATAACGCCGAGCGCTCGCTTCCAATAATCAAACCTTCCATGTCTATAAGTGATTGCAGCGCCGGCCCATCACTCATAGAGGCTGAAGTGCTGCAATGTGCCAGGGCCTGCATCGACGGATCTGGGAACGCAATATGAATAGTCATCGCCATAAAGTGATTTTACAGACATTTTCATAGCACATTTTCCTTTAGGCATCATGTACATGAAAATTACCATCCACCAACTGTTCAGCAAATGTTCCCAGTGTGATTGCTCTACCTGATTCTCCATCCACTGTGCCAGAAAACACATTACTCTGCAATCTGCACTTCAAGCTGACACTATTTTGTGCTTTACTCTATACTCATCGTCCCAGATTCCACATGAAGGTTTAAGGATCTTCAAGAAGTTCTGTGACACAAGGTGATGACATCACCACTGCAGTCTTCATACTGTACAAATATTTCATGGACCATCACGCACCTCCCCAGAATTCATGATTATTACTGGTAATTCAATCACAACCGATATCATTTTGGAAGGATTGGAGCTTTCTGTTGTAACATGAAAACACTCTTAGTCCCAGGAAGATCTCTCTTGTATATAATAGATTCTACTAAAGTGTAAACAGGAAGTTCTATCTGCTGTATTATAGACTCTGCTCAAGTAGTCACAGGAAGTTCTATCTGCTGTATTATAGACTCTGCTCAAGTAGTCACAGGAAGTTCTATCTGCTGTATTATAGACTCTACTGAAGTAGTCACAGGAAGTTCTATCTGCTGTATTATAGACTATACTGAAGTAGTCACAGGAAGTTCTATCTGCTGTAATTATAGACTATACAGAAGTAGTCGCGGGAAAATTCTATCTGCGGTATTATAGCCCTATACGAAGTAGTCACAGGAAGTTCTATCTGCTGTATTTAGACTGTAATGAAGTGGGTCGCAGGAAGTTCAAATCTGCTGAAATTTAGACTAAAACTGAAGTAGTCACAGGAAGTTCTATCTGCAGTAATTTTTAGACTATACTGAAGGTAGTCACGGAAAATGTTCTATCTGCTGTTTTAAGACTGTAATGAAGTAGTCCAAAAGGAAGTTTCTATCTGCTGTATTATAGACTATACTGAAGTAGTCACAGGAAGTTCTATCTGCTGAATTATAGACTCTACTCAAGTAGTCACGGGAAGTTCTATCTGCTGTATTATAGACTACTGAAGTAGTCACAGGAAGTTCTTACTTCTTTATAGTAGATTCTACTAAGGTAGTCAATAGAAAGTTCTATCCGCAGCATAAAAATTTATTCTGTAGTAGAAACAGAAAGTTCTGTCTGCTATTTAATATATTCTACAGTAGTAGTCACAGGAAGTTCTATCTGCTGTGTTATAGACTCTCCTCAAGTAGTCACAGGAAGTTCTATGCTGTATTATAGACTCTACTGAAGTAGTCACAGGAAGTTCTATCTGCTGCATTATAGACTCTCCTCAAGTAGTCACAGGAAGTTCTATCTGCTGTATTATAGACTCTCCTCAAGTAGTCACCAGAAGTTCTATCTGCTGTATTATAGACTCTCCTGAAGTAGTCACAGGAAGTTCTATCTGCTGTATTATAGACTCTCCTCAAGTAGTCACCAGAAGTTCTATTTTGCTGTATTATAGACTCTCCTCAAGTAGTCACAGGAAGTTATATCCTTTTTATGGAAGATTCTACTGCAGGAGTCACAGGAAGTTCAGTCAAAAAATAAACTCTACTGAAGTAGTCACAGGAAGTTCTATCTGCTGTATTATAGACTCTACTGAAGTAGTCACAGGAAGTTCTATCTGCTGTATTATAGACTCTACTGAAGTAGTCACAGGAAGTTCTATCTGCTGTATTATAGACTCTACTGAAGTAGTCACAGGAAGTTCTATCTGCTGTATTATAAACTCTACTATAGTAGTCACAGGAAGTTCTTGCTTCTTTATAGTAGATTCTACTGAGGTAGTCAATAGAAAGTTCTATCTGCAGCATAAAAATTTGTTCTGTAGTAGAAACAGAAAGTTCTGTCTGCTATGTAATATATTCTACAGTAGTAGTCACAGGAAGTTCTATCTGCTGTATTATATACTCTACTGAAGTAGTCACAGGAAGTTCTATCTGCTGTATTATAGACTCTACTGAAGTAGTCACAGGAAGTTCTATCTGCTGTATTATAGACTCTACTGAAGTAGTCACAGGAAGTTCTTGCTTCTTTATAGTAGATTCTACTGAGGTGGTCAATAGAAAGTTCTATCTGCAGCATAAAAATTTGTAATGTAATAGAAACAGAAACTATCTGCTACTTAATGTATTCTACGGTAGTAGTCACAGGAAGTTCTATCTGCTGCATTATAGACTCTACTGCAGTATTCACAGGAAGTGTAGCCAAAAAAATAGACTCTACTGAGGTAGTCGCAGGATGTGCTATCTGCTGCATTATAGATTCTACTGAGGTAGTCAATAGAAAGTTCTATCTGCTGTATTATAGACTCTACTGAAGTAGTCACAGGAAGTTCTTGCTTCTTTATAGTAGATTCTACTGAGGTGGTCAATAGAAAGTTCTATCCGCAGCATAAAAATTTGTTCTGTAGTAGAAACAAAAAGTTCTGTCTGCTATTTAATACATTCCACAGTAGTAGTCATGGGAAGTTCTATCTGCTGCATTATAGACTCTACTGAAGTAGTCACAGGAAGTTCTATCTGCTGTATTATAGACTCTACTGAAGTAGTCACAGGAAGTTCTATCTGCTGTATTATAGACTCTACTGAAGGAGTCACAGGAAGTTCTTGCTTCTTTATAGTAGATTCTACTGAGGTGGTCAATAGAAAGTTCTATCCGCAGCATAAAAATTTGTAATGTAATAGAAACAGAAAATATCTGCTACTAAATGTATTCTACGGTAGTAGTCACAGGAAGTTCTATCTGCTGCATTATAGACTCTACTGCAGTATTCACAGGAAGTGTAGCCAAAAAAATAGACTCTACTGAAGTAGTCGCAGGATGTGCTATCTGCTGTATTATAGACTCTACTGAAGAAGTCACAGGAAGTTCTTGCTTCTTTATAGTAGATTCTACTGAGGTAGTCAATAGAAAGTTCTATCCGCAGCATAAAAATTTATTCTGTAGTAGAAACAGAAAGTTCTGTCTGCTATTTAATTTTATTTTACAGGTAGTCACAGGAAGTTTTTTATCTGCTGCATTATAGACTCTCCTCAAAGTAGTCACGGGAAGTTCAATGCTGTATTATAGACCTACTGAAGTTTTCACAGGAAGTTTTTATCTGCTGTGTTATAGACCCCTCCTCAAGTAGTCACAGGAATTCAAATCTCTGTATTATAGACTCTACTGAAGGAGTCACAGGAAGTTCTATCTGCTGTATTATAGACTCTACTGAAGTAGTCGCAGGAAGTTCTATCTGCTGTATTATAGACTCTACTGAAGTAGTCGCAGGAAGTTTTACCTGCTGCATTATAAACTCTACTATAGTAGTCACAGGAAGTTCTTGCTTCTTTATAGTAGATTCTACTGAGGTAGTCAATAGAAAGTTCTATCTGCAGCATAAAAATTTGTAATGTAATAGAAACAGAAACTATCTGCTACTTAATGTATTCTACGGTAGTAGTCACAGGAAGTTCTATCTGCTGCATTATAGACTCTACTGCAGCAGTCACAGGAATTGTAGCCAAAAAATAGACTCTACTGAAGTAGTCGCAGGATGTGCTATCTGCTGTATTATAGATTCTACTGAGGTAGTCAATAGAAAGTTCTATCTGCTGTATTATAGACTCTACTGAAGTAGTCACAGGAAGTTCTATCTGCTGTATTATAGACTATACTCAAGTAGTCACAGGAAGTTCTATCCTTTTTATAGACTCTACTGAAGTAGTCACGGGAAGTTCTATGCTGTATTATAGACTCTACTGAAGTAGTCACAGGAAGTTCTATCTGCTGTATTATAGACTCTACTGAAGTAGTCACAGGAAGTTCTATCTGCTGTATTATAGACTATACTGAAGTAGTCACAGGAAGTTCTATCTGCTGTATTATAGACTATACTGAAGTAGTCACAGGAAGTTCTATCTGCTGTATTATAGACTGTAATGAAGTAGTCACAGGAAGTTCTATCTGCTGTATTATAGACTATACTGAAGTAGTCACAGGAAGTTCTACCTGCTGTATTATAGACTGTAATGAAGTAGTCACAGGAAGTTCTATCTCTTTTATCGAAAATTCTACTGAAGTAGTCACTGAAAACTTTGTCTGCTACTTAATGTTTTCTACGGTAGTACTCACAGGAAGTTCTATCAAAAAATAGACTCTACTGAAGTCTATCTGCTATATAACAGACTCAACTGTAGTAGAAACCAAAAGTTCTATCTGCTACATAATACAGTCTACTGTAGTAGTCCAAGAAGTTATAGCTGTAATGTAATAGACTCTCCTGTAGTAGAAACAAAAAGTTGTATCTGCTGCAAGAGTCACAGGAATATAATATTGACAGTCTGACGAATTATAGACTCTACTGAAGTAGTCACGGAAAGTTCTATCTACAACATAATATTTTCTACTATAGCCAGGTAGACAGGAAGTTCTATCTGCTACATATTATATTTTGCTCAAGTAGTCACAGGAAATTCTACCTGATATTGTATAGCTTGCACTGTAGTAGTCAGAGGAAGTTCTATCTCCTACATTATAAACTCTACATAAGTAGTCACAGGAAGTTTTTCCTTGGGCTACATAGAAAACTCACTGAAGTAGCCCACAGGAATTGTATTTTGATATAATATAGGTTCAAACTGAAGTAGCCCACAGGAAGTTGTATATGATATAATATAGATTCTACTGTAGTAGTCACAGGAAGTTGTATATGATATTATATAGATTCTACTGAGTTAGTCACAGAAAGTTGTATTGGAAATAAAAATAGATTCTACTGAAGTAGTCACAGAAAGTTGTTTTATGGTATAATATAGATTTCTACTGGAATTTAGTCACAGGAAGTTGTTATATGATATATATAGATTCTAATAAAAGTAGTCACAGAAAGTTGTTATGGTATAATATAGATTCTACTGAAGTATTTCACAGGAAGTTGTATATGATAAAATATAGATTCTACTGTAGTAACCCACAGGAAGTATGTATATGATATAATATAGGTCTATTTGAAGTAGTCACAGGAAGTTGTATATGAAAATAATAAGATTCTACTGAAGTAGTCACAGGAAGTTGTTATATATATAATATAGATTCTACTGAAGTAGCCCACGGGAAAGTTGTATATGATATAATAATAGATTAAAACTTTTGTAGTCACAGGAAGTTGTATATGGTATAATATAGATTCTACTGAAGTAGTCACAGGAAGTTGTATATGATATAATATAGATTATAATGAAGTAGTCAAGAAGTTGTATATGATATAATATAGATTCTAATGAAGTAGTCACAAGAAGTTGTATATGATATCATAGAGATTCTACTGAAGTAGTCACAGGAAGTTGCATATGATATAATATCGATTCTATTGAAGTAGTCACAGGAACTTGTATATGATATAATAGAGATTCTAATGAAGTAGTCACAGGAAGTTGAATATGATATAATATAGATTCTACTGAAGTAGTCACAGGAAGTTGTATATGATATAATATAGATTCTATTGAAGTAGTCACAGGAAGTTGTATGATATAATATAGATTCTACTGAAGTAGTCACAGGAAGTTGTATATGATATAATATAGATTGTACTGAAGCAGTCACAGGAAGTTGTATATGGTATAATATAGATTGTACTGAAGTAGTCATAGGAAGTTGTATATGATATAATAGAGATTCTACTGAAGTAGTCACAAGAAGTTGTATATGATATAATAGAGATTCTAATGAAGTAGTCACAGGAAGTTGAATATGATATAATATAGATTCTACTGAAGTAGTCACAGGAAGTTGTATATGATATAATAGAGATTCTACTGAAGTAGTCACATAAAGTTGAATATGGTATAATAGAGATTCTACTGAAGTAGTCACAGGAAGTTGTATATGATATAATAGAGATTCTACGGGAATTTAGTCACGGGAATGAATTGATATAGATTCTAATGAAGTAGTCAAGAAGTTGTATATGATATAATATAGATTCTACTGTAGTAGTCACAGGAAGTTGTATATGATATAATATAGATTCTACTGAAGTAGTCACAGGAAGTTGTATATGATATAATATAGATTCTACTGAAGTAGTCACAGGAAGTTGTATATGATATAATATAGATTCTACTGAAGTAGTCACAGGAAGTTGTATATGATATAATATAGATTCTACTGAAGTAGTCACAGGAAGTTGTATATGATATAATAGAGATTGTACTGAAGCAGTCACAGGAAGTTGTATATGATATAATATAGATTCTACTGAAGCAGTCACAGGAAGTTGTATATGATATAATATAGATTCTAATGAAGTAGTCACAGGAAGTTGAATATGATATAATATAGATTCTACTGAAGTAGTCACAGGAAGTTGTATATGATATAATATAGATTCTAATGAAGTAGTCAATGGCAGGTCTATATGTTACATACTAAAATCTAGTGTAGTGGTCACAGGAAGTTCTATCTGTTATATATTAGATTCTACTGTAGTAGACACAAAAAGTTGTATTAGCTGTACAAGGGCTGCCAAGGATGAATATGAGATAAATCACTTTCTCTGGATCACAAAGTCAAACTTCTGTCACTCTACCTGCAGCAGCGCAGCACAAGGTTACCAGTGAACGGAAGTGACTACAGTAAGGTGATGCCGAACTGTGACACTGGAATCCGCATCCTATCTATAACCCCCTGTGTATGAATATTGACATTATTATAAAACACTGCATGCTGGAAAATGGGTTCTTTAATTAGAAGCACAGTAAAGTGATCACATCCCTGTTAAGTACTTGTCACATCACTGCTTTTAACAATTTCATCATATCAGCTTGGATAAACTCCACTCAGCGCACTGATATTATTCCACTGTCTTCAGAGGAGGTTAAACAGAATTAAAAATTCCCGGACCTGCTCAGAATATCAATAGATGGGAGAGGAATCCATTGTAGCTGTCAATATACGCCCGTGGTGTGTCTGTGTACTCAGCTGCTTCACCATGTACCTGATTACTCCGAGGTCACACCATGACTGAAGTGTCGATGTCTAGTCCTGAGAAGATAAATAGAACTTCTGATACGCCCCAGAGTCTTCTGTTATTTAAGAGGAGGGAAAAGACATGTGAAGATTGTCAGCAAACACATTCATCAAGAAGATGCTAAACCTGCAAGCAAATAGCGACAGCACAGCAGAAATTATTACAACTATTCTACAAGGGTAGAAGAAAATTGTTCATGGTTATTTGCATCAGTAAAACTGTAAAGAAGGAGAATATCCATGTCCATAAGGAGCAGGGTAATGATAGTTATATTCTTGTACATAGGGGGCAGTATCATAGAAGTTCTAATCTTGTACATAGGGGGCAGTATTATAGTAGTTACATTCCTGTACATAGGGGGCACTATTATAGTAGTTATATTCTTGTACATGAAGACAGTATTATAGTAGTTATATTCTTGTACACAGAAGCAGTATTATAGTAGTTATATTCTTGTACATAGGAGCAGTATTATAGTAGTTATATTCTTGTATATGGGGGCAGTATTATAGTAGTTATATTCTTGTACATAGGGGGCTGTATTATAGTAGTTATATTCTTGTACATAGGAGGCAGTATTATAGTAGTTATATTCTTGTACATAGGAGGCAGTATTATAGTAGTTATATTCTTGTACATAGGAGCAGTATTATAGTAGTTATATTCTTGTACATAGGAGGCAGTATTATAGTAGTTATATTCTTGTACATAGGAGCAGTATTATAGTAGTTATATTCTTGTACATAGATGCAATATTATAGTTATTATATTCTTGTACATAGGGGGTAGTATTATAGTATTTATATTCTTGTACATAGGGGGCTGTATTATAGTAGTTATATTTTTGTATATAGGAGACAGTATTATAGTAGTTATATTCTTGTACATAGGGGCAGTATTATAGTAGTTATATTCTTGTACATAGGAGACAGTATTATAGTAGTTATATTCTTGTACATAGGGGCAGCATTATAGTAGTTATATTCTTGTATATAGGAGCAGTATTATAGTAGTTATATTCTTGTACATAGTGGGCAGTATTATAGTAGTTATATTCTTGTACATAGGGGGCAGTATTATAGTAGTTATATTCTTGTACATAGAGAGCAGTATTATAGTAGTTATATTCTTTTACATAGGAGTAGTATTATAGTAGTTATATTCTTTTACATAGTGACAGTATTATAGTAGTTATATTCTTGTACATAGGAGCAGTATTATAGTAGTTATATTCTTGTACATAGGGGGCAGTATTATAGTAGTTATATTCTTGTACATAGGGGGCAGTATTATAATAGTTATATTCTTGTACATAGAGAGCAGTATTATAGTAGTTATATTCTTTTACATAGGAGTAGTATTATAGTAGTTATATTCTTTTACATAGTGACAGTATTATAGTAGTTATATTCTTGTACATAGGAGGCTGTATTATAGTAGTTATATTCTTGTACATGGGAGGCAGTATTATAGTAGTTATTTTCTTGTACATAGAAGGCAGTATTTTAGTAGTTATATTCTTGTATATAGGAGCAGTGTTATAGTAATTTTATTCTTTAAAGTACTGTAGTGGTTGTATTTTTGTACATAGTAGGCAGTATTTGAATAGTTCTATTCTTGATCATAGGAGCAGTATTATTGCAATTGTTTTGTTTTACATAGGGCTAGTATGATAGCAGTTATATGCTTGTACATAGGCTACAAGATTATAATATTTTCTTATACACAGAGCATATTATTATAGTCATTATATTCCTGACATACGGAGCATTATTTAAATAGTAAACTTTTCAGATAAATGTACTATAATAGTGGCAACCACTTTTGAGAGGCAAGACTCTTTTAACTCTTCTTGTTTCAGTCCTTTTGGCAGCTCTGTACTTAACTGCAAAAACACTTCCACAGGAGCAGGTCCAGAGAGCGGAGTCTGGCTCCAGATTTATTACATTTTGGCAATCAAGATTTTCGGACTGTGGTTGTTATTACCAGTTCATTAGTGAATAACACTGAGTTTCTATTAATTGCAGCTCTGTGACCGGCAACAGGTGGAATTATAGAATTTAAAGAGAACCTGTCACATAGTTTTTGCCCCCCCGGCTGAGGGCAGCACAAGCCAGTGTCAGACCTGCTGTTTCCAGCGCTGTGTCCCTTATTCTATAAGATGCTGTAGTTTTCAGTGTATTTAATGCTCAAATCTGCAGTTTTCAGCCAGAAGAGTCATTCAAAGAGTCCTTCAGAGAGTCAGTTTTTTTCAAACCTGGCCAATCGGAGGCTAGCCCCGCCCACCTCAACTGACAAACCTATTACTTTGAATAGGTAGAAACATGTGAATAACTGTCAGTGGGCGGAGCTAACACCTACTCATGCATAAGATTTGAGGGGTAAATGCTCTAAAACTGCTGCATCTTACAGAATAATGGACACAGCGCTGGAAACAGCAGGTCTGACACTGGCTTTTGCTGCCCTCAGCAAGGGGGGCATAAACTATGTGACAGGTTCTCTTTAACCCCTTAACGACTTTGGGCGTATGAGTACGTCCCAGGGCCGCTAAGGGGCTTTGCAGGGGGATCGCGCCGCGACCCCCCCGCACAGCTGCCGGGTGTTAGCGGCAAATCGGCGCTAACACCCGGCAGTAACAGCGCCGCGGTGGCTCCGCCCGCTGGCGCTGTTTTATAACCCCATCAGACACCGCTGGCAAAGATGCCGCGGCATCTGAATTAACGCCGATCGGTGCTGCGCCCCGATCGGTACGGGCCTTGGCACCGGCGCAGCTATGCTCCGCCGATCCGACGACCGGGCATGGTGGTGGGGAGCCTTGTGAAGGCTCCCGTCACTTACCCTGGCCGGTTTGCCCCACTTCCGTCCGCAGACAGGAAGTGGGGAAATCGCCATCTTTGTACACCCTAATGCATTGCCTATGCAATGCATTAGGTTGTATTAACAATCGCGCCACCTAGTGGTCAAGTACCATAGGTGGCCACAATGTTACAGTAAAAAAAATAAAATAAATAAAGTTTTAAAGTACAAAAAAAAGTATTAAAAGTTCAAATCACCCCCCTTTCCCCATTTTACAAATAAAATCATTAAAAATAATAAAAAAGTTACACATATTTGATACGTCGCCCGCGTCCGAAAAAGTCCGATCTATAAAAATATAGCATCATTTATCCTGTACGCTGAACACTGTAGAAGTAAAAAAAATTCCAAACGCCAAAATTGCGTTTTTTGGTCATTTTACATCAATCAAAAAAATGGAATAAAAATGATCAAAAAAGTTGCATGCATTCCAAACTGCTAGCGATAAAAAGTACACTTTTGCCCGCAAAAAATGCCCCCTCACTGACGTCCTAGGTGTTAGAAAAAAAAGTTATTGTCGCACAAATGCGCGGCGCAAATTTCAAAAATAAAATGTTTGGAATTTTTTACGGTACCAAAACATACTGGAACCCTACATGTTTGGTATTGCCGGATTCATAACAACCTGTAGAATACAGATAATACATTATATTTACCGAAGATTGAACGCCGTAAAAGCAAAACCCCCGCAAACATGGCGAAAATACATTTTTTTTTCACAATTTGTCCCACTTGGAATTTTTTTGCGGTTTCCCGTATATTCTATAGTATAGTGAATAACACCATTAGAAAGTACATCTTGTCCTGCAAAATTAAAGCCCTCATGTGTCTATGTAGGTGGAAAAATAAAAAAGTTATGGCTTTCAGAAGGCGAGGAGGGAAAAACGAACGTGTCACAAAAAAAAAAAACGCCGGGTCCTTAAGGGGTTAAGTAACACTGTAAAAAAATCGCTGCGCAATATCTGAAGTCTCGGTCCTATTATTCTGACAATTGAAATTTTGTTAAAACAGTTTTGAACAATTATTTGGTGTCTAAGCAGGTAGAGTCGCTCACCCCGGGACTGTCAGACACTACAAGATGCAACAGAGAGATCTTTTCTTTAAATGGATCCAGCTGCGAAGGAATTTAGGCCACTTTCTAACAACGGTGTTAAACACAATACGGAAGCGATCACTCAATTAGCCGGGTATAGATGCCATTTTCCTACCTTTGATGATGAAAGTGCTTTGTAGAGCCAGTTCCTGTAGCAGAAACAGGTCACGTACTGTGCAATGCCATCTTCCAGCACAATTCAAAGAGAGGACTGAAGGGGAGTCTGCGGAGGTACAAAAGGGCCAACGACAACCATTTTGAGAAATTAAAGGGACAGTCACCACATTACAGCTATCTCCAGCTGCTGTTGGTGTAGACACAGCTTCTGAGCTTGCCCTATCCGAATGCCATAAATGCCGGGAGACTTACCAGCTCCTTCAGGGTCCCTTTTTTGTGGGAGTCTCCCAGACATTCCAGTAGATTTGGCAGAAATGACTTTTTCAACGTTGTGTCCTATCCTATAGTGACGAACAGCAATACTCTAAAAATATCTATGGATGCCCAAAAAACTGAAATCCTCTTTGTCACAACTGCTCTGGATGTGACTGCAGGACAAGGCTAGGGGTCATTCAATGATTTTGTGTAACAGGGGCTATCATATATAGGAGGCATCCTCAAACTGCGGCCCTCCAGCTGTTGGGAAACTACAAATCAACCAACCAACATCTGGAGGGCCAGCAGTTTGAGGATGCCTGATATATAGAAAAGCAGAACAATGCTTGCTTATCTCCCCGATGGCAAGGAAGTGACTGTAAAGCAGCGAGGTAAATGAGCCTTGGTTTTTTCGTTTTTAATACCGTAGCTCCTATTTCATAAAAATAATTACCCTGAACAGCTCCTTAAAAGCTGTGTTCACATCATGTTAAGACCTCATGTCAGAGGTATATTTCACTAAGAGTCAAGATAGACAGTTACTATATGTGGACAGTAACCATACACAGACAGTTACCATACATAGGTACCTACTATAAACAGACGGTTACCATATATGAACAGTTACCTTAAGTAAAGAGTTACCATTCACTATATGGAAAGTTACCATACATAGATATCTATACATAGATACATCAATGGTTACCATACCTAGATAGTATACAATGTATGGACAGTTGCCATATACAGACAGTCAACACATATGGACAGTTATATATCAATGGAAACCATACAAAGACAGTTATCATATATGGATAATTACTATAAATAGACAATTACCCTATATGGACAGTTACTATATATGGAAAGTTGATATATATAGACATTAGCATATATGGACAGTTACTATATATAGACAATTACCATATATGGGCAGTTACTATATATAGACATTACCATATATGGACAATTAAAATTACCATATATGGAAAATATATAGCCATTGCTATATGTGGGAAGTTACTATATATAGACATTACCATATATGGACACTTAGGGCCACATGTATGAAAACTGTCTAGGTCTAAAACTCACTTTGTTGCCCATAGCAACCAATCCGAGCCCATAGAAACCAATCAGAGCCCATAGAAACCAATCAGAGCTTCCCTTTCATTTTTCTAGAGCACTATATGAAATGAAAGGGGAGCTCTGATTGGTTTCTATGGGCTCGGATTGGTTGCTATGGGCAACAAAGTGAGTTTTAGACCTAGACAGTTTTCATACATGTGGCCCTTAGTATATATAAACATTGCCATATATGTACAGTTAGTATATATAGACATTACCATATATGGACAGTTACTATATATAGACATTACCATATATGGACAGTTAGTGTATATATAGCCATTACCATATGTGGGCAGCTACTTTACATAGACATTACCATATTTGGACACTTACTATATATAGACATTACTATATATGGACAGTTAGTATATATAGACATTACCATATATGGACAGGTACATCATCAAACCTTTCCCGGTGTAGCCAGTCCATCTTTCTGTCCTCCTCCCTCCTAAGTGTTGTTGCTGCTGGGACACATTGTAATATGATGTATGTTGGTGGATGTCGGCGGTACCACTGTTCTGGTGGAAATTCATTAGCAGGGAAGCCTGTGATGGATTGCATACTTTGGTCTCCTTCACTCATAAGCTTTTATGGTAACTGTTTAATGGATCCTTTTTTTTAAAGGACCCTGGGGGATAGAGTAGTGTAGTCTACCATGTTATCCCATACTTCCTTTTTGGTAGTCCTAGCAGCTAGACACGGGCAATAGAACACTCTAGGCCGGGGCAAAACATGTGGGCGCAGCCCTAATGGTAGGCCCCACATGACCCGGCGCGCCGGCCGTTGCGCGAGGTCAGGTGGCGGAGTCGGGCACGCGCCGTACGGGGAGCAAGGAAGAAGCAGTCCCATCCTCCCTCCCTATTGGGGATCTGGGGGGGCTTTGGCATGGAATTAGTTTCAATTTTTCCGAGGGAATTTTCAGTGGTGGTGGCCAGTTGTCACAGTGGCTGGTGCGGGTTGCGGTCCTTGGAGTCGGTGTAAAGTAGTGGGGGAGTCAGGTTCTGCTTGGCTCCTAGTTTTGGATGGACCGGTCTGGCGAAGGTTGGGGCTCCACAGGGCAGCTTCCTTGGGAGCTGGTAAGGAATTGTTAGCCGCCTGAGTTGGCTTTTGGTGCCCTGAAGCCGGGGGTGACGGCTGGGGGTAAACTGCGGTGAGGAGGAGGAGTGTCACCAGACTCGGGTTTTGGATTATCATGGCTCCATGTACCTCTGACCCAAGTGGGTTTTCATGGATGTTCCGGAAGGTGCTGGATAGGTTTGGGGTAGTGGGTTAGAGCGAATGGGTATTTGGGAGTAACGCCTCGTTCACACGGCGGGTATGGTCACGGGTTCGGCCGCGGCTTTCGCCGCGGCTCCCGCGGCCACACCTCGTCGCAAACTCGCATCCCCCGATGCGGGTTTGCGGCACGGGCGCTGTGCGTGGTCGCGCCGCAAGTGGGGCGTGGTTTGGGGCGTGGCTTGCGCCGAGGGTTTGCCCCCATGCAAATTAGTAGGCAGGGGGAAAACCAGCTGCGCACCAACCGCGGCGACACCCGGAGCAATACCGCGCGGCCGCCGCGCTGAGGACTCCCTGTCAAGAATTGACAGGAGGGTTCTCAAACACGCGCGGCAATGCTGCGGCCCCAAAGCCGCGGCCAAACCCGCGGCGTGTGAATATTAAGGCGGTTTCCCATAGGAAACCATGTTAATAAACTTGCCATGATTTGGACGTGGTTTTGGCCGTGAAAAAAACGCGTCGGAACCCGCGGCCATAACCTCGTTCAAGTCCATCGTGTGAACATGCCCTTATACTCATTTGCATTCAGTTGTTTGTTATTTATTGGTTTGTTAATAAAACGGCTGCTGTGGCCAATTTATCTAATCCATGTCTCGGCGTCGTTATTGGAGGGGAATTGGGTGATTGGAACATTGGTCGGGGACAGCAGAGGATAGGCGTTGCTTAGGGTCATGGCCCTTGTGTGACAATGGACGGCTCTGGACACATCGGGGGCTTTTGTAGAATCTATGGACTTTTCTAAAAATATTTTTTGTTGAATGTGGAGTTTTTCTCTCGGCATGAATACTTTGATATGTTTTCCCAGAACAATTACTTACAAGTATTTCCTGTCGGCGGCAGATCAGGAATTGGCGCAGCTCTGAAAGCTTTATTTTCCTTAGTCAACAAATAGTCGACCGTCGAATCTTTGTGTTCTTAAGGGGATAAAGTGAAATGCTTTAAATCTACTTTTATTTGTCAGCAAATTGAATTTACAAAGCGGCCACACTCCAGCCACAGCAGGCAATAAAACCACGGCAGGACAATAGAGAACAGAACTTTAGCCGGTGTCCGTGTACAGTATGTATTAGAGGCGGCCGCGCTGCCTACAGCATTATAGCGCAAACATCAATAGCCTTTAGAAACAAGAACATTTGTGCTCTAAACTCGGTGTGTCGTCCCATCGCCGTGACTTAGAACAATGTCTCTTTGAAGTGAAATAATAAGGTAAGTGACCCCAATGTTAAATAAAATAAATTGCTGCGGAGAGTTTAGTACAGATCACAACGGAGATCATTGCGGAGGCCGCAGATGTAAGGCTCGCAGCGTCCTAGTGACTGCCATTTAGTGAAAATAATGAAAATCTTGACTTCACAGAGGATATAGTGGAGTTTGGTTGCAGGCAAAAGACTGGTGCACTTGTAGTATTAGGCTTCCAATGGATGGGTATCATGGAACCAAAGCGCATTCTCTTCTGAGGGTCAAGTCTTTATCTACAGAGCAAGTCTTTTCCTTAACCCCTTAACTCTGAGGCCTATTTTTTTTGCCGTTTCCCTCCCAGAGTCATAACTTTTTTATTTTTCCATCTACATAGACATATGAGGGATTTTATTTTACAGGACAAGATGTACTTTCTAAATGGTGTTATTCATATTGCCATAGAATATACTGGAAAATCGCCCAAAAACTGTAAGTGGGGCAAAATGTGAACAAAAACGTAATTGTGCCATGTAAAAATGTGTTATCTGTATTCTACAGGTTGAAACACATCCACCAATACCAGACATGTACGGTTTGCGTTATGTTTTGGTAACGTAAAAAAACTCCAAACATTTTCTTTTTTTGAAATTTGCGCCGCGGCGCCATTTTCTGCGACCAATAACTTTTTTGTACTAACACCTACAGACGTCAGTGAGGGTGCATTTTTTTGTGGGCTCAAGTGCACTTTTTATTGCTACCAGTTTGGAATGCATGCAACTTTTTTGAGTACATGTTTTCGAATTTGTATGGGACATGAAATGACCAAAAAAATGCAATTTTGATTATTAAATTTATTCCAATTTTTATGGGATGTGGAATGACCCAAAAAACGCAATTTTGATGTATGGAATTTTTTTTCTACTACGATGTTCAGCGTATGGGATAAATGATGTGATATTTTAATAGATCGGACTTTTTCGGATGCGGTGATACCAAATATGTGTCACTTTTTTATTGTTTCATTCTTTTATTTGTAAAATGGCAAAAGGGGGATGCTTTGAACTTTTAATTTTTTTGCACTTTAAAACTTTTTTTTTTTTACTTTAACTTTGAGTCCCCCTATGGTATTACACCACTGGGGGCACGATCATTTATACAGCCTAATGCATTGTATAGACGATGCATTAGGGTGTACCAAGATGGCGGTTTCCCCACTTCCTGCCTGGGGCCGTAAGTGGGGAAATTGAAAACATGGCAGTGATGCATGGAAGCCTTCACAAGGCTTCCAGCTGCAATATTCACAGATCGGAACCCCGCAATTTCGCCGCGGGGACCCCAATTGCATTGAGGAACGGTGCACGGCACCGTTTCTCATCAATGTAGACACCACGGCCATCTTTGCTGCCCTCAGGGCTGCCATCAGTCATCTATTAACCGTTTCAGGGCCCCATACAGCCAAATCAGATGGGGGCCCCACCCATTACTAGTGCCTATTTTTTAACATATCACTGGGCCCCTTTTTGATTAGGGACCCTGACAGGAGTACTGCCCTATTGGCACCCCTGGCTGCGAGTGTTATCTGCAATTAGCAGTTAACACCAGGTGGCTTATCAGCATTGGGACGTACCCATATGTCATAGGTCGGTAGGGTAATCCCTTCTTTCTAGTTTTATTCCTGGCTCGGTCTACAGTAGCCACAGAGAACAGAAAGACAGATGACACATGTCCATCAAGTTCAACCAAGAGTGTGAAGAAGATGTGGATAAAGGAAGGGGTACAGGAAATGTCACCTTTGTGGGTCGTCCAAGCAAAGATGAGCGAATGTTCTGTACTCTGGCTCCCATAGAAATGAATAGAAAGCGGCATGCATGTCCCTGTATACCAACTCTATGTGGTATACAGGGGTTAGGCAGGAAAGGTACACTTGGATAGCCAATGTGTGTGGATAGTGGTGTTGCTTCGGCCACAGGGAACCTGTCACATAGATGATGCCCCCCTTGCTGAGGGCAGCACAAGCTAGTGTCAGACCTCCTGTTTCCAGTGCAGTGTCCCTTATTCTGTAAGATGCTGCAGTTTTAGAGCATTTAATGCTCAAATCTTATTCATGAGCAGGTGTTAGCTCCACCCACCAAAGGCTAGCCCCGCCCGCTGACAGTTATTCACATGTTTCTACCTATTCAAAGTAATAGGTTTATCAGTTGAGGTGGGTGGGGCTAGCCTCAGGTGGGCGGGGTTTGAAAAAACTGACTCTTTTCATGACTCTTTTTTGGCTGAAAACTGCAGATTTGAGCTTAAATACACGAAAACTCCAGCATCTTACAGAATAAAGGACACAGCGCTGGAAACAGCAGGTCTGTCACTAGCTTGTGCTGCCCTCAGCAAGGGGGGCATAATCTATGTGACAGGTTCTCTTTAAAGATCTCCTGCTCTCATGTCAATGAAATTAGAAGAGCTATAAATACTGAGCTGATATACTAATTACTGCTATAGATTCACCTACAGCCTGACCAGGAATAGTGAGGAAGCATGAATCTGAAGCTGCCTGTTGCACTGTGAAACAGCATGGTGAGACAACCCCTTTAAGATCAGCCATGGCAGAGAGTAAAATCCCGTATTGTAGGGCGTGTACCTCAGTTTTGTGACACAATTGCCATAAAATAAACGTAATCATTATGCTGCAGAATAAGCGATAGTCTCGTCCTCCCCCCCTCTATATGTCTGTGGACAGATGGGAATATTTGCCGGTGGTTATTGCTACGTATTTGCTGTTCTTTCTCTTGGCAGCTGGATTATTCCAACTCCAGAGCTTAAAGTCAAGCAAACAGAAAGTGATAGATGTAGTGTTGGTTATAAGCACACAGCAAAGTGCCACGTCCAGACAGAATGATATTTTAATAACCTTTCCCGATGGTGAAAGCCGGATTAAGGTGTCACGTCTGAGGCAGACGGCGCTCAGATCCATTCTCCTCCTTTGTCTGCGCCTGTAACGTATGAGGGATCGACAAGAGGTGTGCGGCTGAGAGCCGGGATGGAGTCAGGTTAATTGTAAGGTTAATGAACAGGCTGTAGGCGTGCGGACGGGATGCTCTGAAGACATTTACTAAGTTTAGCTAAAGAATTATTTGTTCCCTCCATCAAGGTGTCTCGAGGACCGTTGTCTGTGGCCAACACACTGGAGTGACTCCTGTATTATCAAAGGTCTTTGTAGTTTGATGAGGAAAGGTTATTAAAGGGGTTGTCTCACCACACTGTTGCACAGAGCCAAACGCAGCTTGCATTCAGGCATCCTGAGACCCACAGTCTCAGGCTGTGGGTGATTAGCTTATCGGCTCCATATTTAAAGTTCTTCTAATTACTCTGACAGGAGATGTTTATCTACAGATCCAAAAAGTAAAAGGTAGGTCCAGCGTCTTCCTTAAAGGGGTTTTGCCACAATCTCATTTCATACCTTCTGCATCCAGCTCTTCAGCTCTGTGTGCTCAGAAGGGGGCGTGTGAGATTTGTTTGAATTACATATCATGTGACCCAGCAGGATGACATCACCAGGCCTTTCCTCTCTCTAGTCAGAGAAAGGTCTGTTTATTTACAGAGGTACAAGTAGCTACACTGTAGCCTAGGGTTAATGCTTTTTACCTCCTGACACAAGGGTCCTGGGTTCAAATCACTGCAGGAACCAAAGCCGTGGATTTTTTTTTCTTTATCAATACACTATAACTCATTGAGGTTTCTTTTTTAATTTATTTGCACTGTTTGACTTATTAATAAGGAGTACAGAGGACGGGAGAAGAATGACAGCACCTGGGGTTTGAACACTCAGTAGCTGCCTGAGAGGAGAGGTTATGTCTGGGCATGTGCGACCATGCCTGAGGAGCTCGCAGTCCTGGTCGTATCCCCTGGAGACGAGCTGTAAACAATGGATCACTAAAAGGGCAGCTAAAGCAAAAATGGTGCAGAATTTTTAATAATGATGAATGGGGAAAATGTTTATTATTTAATTTGCAAGCTTCTCACGTCAATTTTACTTCGTGGCAAAACCCCTTTAAAGGGGTTCTCTCACTACAAAGAATAGCTTTCAAAATGTAGGGAACACTAAGTGAAGACGTTTTCAAAATATATTGTTTGTTCATCTTTTTTTGTTAAGGAGCTACAAGTGATTTTATCACCTTCTGTGCTCTCTCTGGTTCCCCAAGTGACCGACCTGTGTACTCCTTATCTCCTGCTGTTTGTTCTATCTGACAGCAGGGAGTGAAGCCATCACACAGGTCACAGCAGTGTGAAAGCTTGTGTGTTATCTTATGTTTCAGACAAACGACAGTAATTACTAATGTTTACTTTAGCTCAGAAGCTTCTCTGGACCTGCTAGCAGGAGATTTATCTAATCTAGACTGATAAACAGAGAAGTCTGAATACAATTAGCTCGTATGCTAATTACAGACAGCTTGACCAGGAAGTGACAGAGCAAAGCAGCATTATTTCATTCATGCATCCTATGAAACTTTGAGATGAGACAACCCCTTTAAAGAGTAATTTTTATTCATATTCATAGTAAAAGCATTTCAGGTCTTTAGAACATAGACCCTTAGTCGACTAAGGGTCTATGTTCTAAAGACCTGAAATGCGTCAGATACTGCTGCTTGTTTATGCATCACTTTTACTGTGGATTTGAATAAAAATTACTCTTTAAGGAAAACACTGGACTTGCCTCTCTGTTTGGATCTGTTTGCGGTATTCCCTGTGGTCCATGCGTCTCCAGAGTTCTCACGGGTGAAGCTGGATTCGTGGCTTATGATGTTTATCTACAGTCCAGAGAAGCTTCAGAACTAAACTTAAAGAAAAAGTAATTAGTCTCCTTTGTTTGTTAGATCAAATAACAGTCAAGCTTACAAGCTGCGGGCAGTTCTGTGTGCCGACTTTTGTGATGATGTCATCCCTGCTATTAGACAATCAGTGGGGGAGAGCAGGTCGGTAACCTAGAGAAACCTGAGTGCACTCAGAGCTGATAAAATCACTTGTATCTCCTCAACAAAGAAAAATAAATAAAGAAATCTGTTTGGAAAACATCTTCATTTACTGCTCCCTACTTGTTGAAAGCTAATCTTTGTAGTGCAACAAATTCTTTAATGAATCATCTGTCTTAGATTTTGAAAACAAAGTTAGAATTGGAAATATTTCTAATGGTAGCAATAGGGTGTATTACAAAAATAAGTTCATTTAGGTCAAAAGAGTGAACACTTTTTTAAAAAAATTGCCTATTGTTAGGAATAGTTCCCTTTAGATTAGCAAATCTGCACAATTTACTAATAAATGGCCCTAAATAGTGCCAGGAAGTTAAGAAAAAGAGGAGAATGACCCCTCCAAACCGTATACTCTTCTAACAGGACACCTGTTGTGTCTAAAGTGTCAGGTCTCTACGGAAATGCGTCATGTAACCATTCTAGGCTTTGGCCCAGACATCAGAGAGCAAGGAAATTGTGGCACACTATATTTCAATCCCAGACTAACAATTTGGGAGGCCCTAAAGTTGACGTTGGCCTTGTCTTGAGATGTGTTGATGAGTCAAAGCTTCAGGAATTGTGTTGTGACCACTTTTAGCTCAATAAAATGGATGAAAGGACATGGAAGGGAAGAGATTATTTTACATTTTTCCCAGCCCCTGTGGGGGCCATTCCAGATCAGTGTTATTGTGGCATTATATAGATAAACCACATGTGCTTTAATGAAGAAGATGAACAGGTCTAGAGTCTGATCACAGATAATTTGACAGGTAATATAGAAAGAAATTATGTTATAAACAACAACATGGGCCCATGTAGCTACAATATATCTAAAAAAAATAAATATATATATATTTTCTTAGATATATTGTAGCTACATGGGCCCAGGTTGTGTGTATGTATATATATATATATATATATATATATATATATATATATATTATATAATATATTAATATTTTATATATAATATATATATATATATTATATATATATATAAAATATATATATATATAATATATATATATAAAATATATATATAATATATATATATAAAATATATATATTAACGATTAAATCGCAAAAGAACCTAAACAATCCCTTCAAAACCTTGTGGAGCCTGAACTGCCTATCCAGAAAAAACATGGTAGCCGTCCTGACTGCTATCGTCTATATTGGGCAGCATACCATATGACTATGGGAGATTACAGAGCATTATATGTATACCCTTGCTGTGATCTCTATCTGACATCTACGGTTTGTAATTAATAAGGGACGTAAGTTCATTCTTATTATCTTACAATTGTATGTAAATACGTGCTTTAGGTCACTATATTATTGTGCCGTCAAGTGTTCCTTGATGAACCCTTTCACCTCGCGGGAAACGCGTTAGCACTCTTATTTTAGCCAGCAGCTTATTAATGCTGTAACCTCTATATACTTTTACAAAAGTTGTGTTCTCTGCATATAAGTTAACACCTTATCAGTAACTTCTATATATCTCCATTAAGTTCTTTCCATTAATATGTCACGGATGCAGCAGGTTAAAATCCAATCCTTTTATTGTGCATATTAACAGCAAACACAGCAAAACAGAAAAACAGGAAAACATGTGGTCGTGCGCTTATGCGTTCCTGACCCGAACAGTTCCTTGATCACAGCTCTGCAGAGAGGGGTGACCATTGCTTGGAGATATATATTTTTCTTTGCGGTGTAACTTCTATATACCTTCATAAAAGTTGTGTACCCTGCATTACTTTGTTTACTGCAATACTGGTATGTTTCTCTGATGATTTTATCTAGACTACAATATCCTTACTAAGATTTATTGGCTATATATGAATCGTTAGGGTTTCTTTTAGAGTAAGTTCCTGCACAGGGTCGCCCTTTTCAGAGCAGCTTCCCTGTTTTTTCTGAATAGGTAGTTTAGCTTCTATAGGGATTTTTGTAGGGATTGTTTGGGTTCTTTCACAATTTGGTGATTTTATATTTATTTTCATTATTTATACTATTAGGTAAAATATAACTATCTGGGCCTAAGGCATATATCATTTTGCTGTTTGTAAATAAATTGCTTTGAATGTTACCTAGCAAATTATCTATGATCAGGCTCTAGACCAGTTCATCTGTTTTTTTAAATCACATGGGGTTTATCTATATAATACCCCAACAACATAACAAGTATAATACTGCCCGTATGTATAAGAATATAGCTATTCTAATTTCGCTTCCTTTTACCCTGTGCCAGTCACTGCTCTGGTTGCCCATTCACTATAATACTATATAATACAGTTTAAACTTATCAATCTAACCAACTTTTATTTCTTCTTACTCCACTGTCTATCCTCTTCCCCTGGCTCTAAAGTTCTACTAACGATTCCTCCATAATCTGAATCTTCCAAAATCCATAGAAAAATACATCTCCTGAGCAAGGCTTACTACCATCCGTAATCAGTCCACCACCTTCTTCAGTCACTGTGTCCCCCACAATTAATGCTCACATATGTGGTTATCTGTACTTGTGCAGATGTTGTCTTGGTGACTGGCTCATTCTCTTTTATGTGTAATACCTAGACTTTGATTGGCCCACAGAGGAGCAGTAGAAATCCCCAATGGGCCCCTGTGCATGGTGGGCCCCTTGTCATGGCAGGTCTAGAGCTGTTTTTCAGGGACAAAGGCAGAGATAGGCAAATGTACAATCATGTACAGTAGCTGTGGGATGTGCCCCAAGACTCATCTCCACTGGTGAGCCCCAAGAATCAACTTCACTGGTGGGCCCAAAGAATCAACTCCACTAGTGGGCTCCAAGAATCAACTCCACTGGTGGGCCTCAAGAATCAACTAAATTGGTGGGCCCCAAAAATCAACTCCACTGGTGGGCCCCAAGACTCATCTCCACTGGTGGGCCCCAAGAATCAACTTCACTGGTGAGCCCCAAGAATAAACTCCACTGGTGGGCCCCAAGAATCAACTTCACTGGTGGACCTGAAGAATCAACTCAATTGGTGGGCCCCAAAAATCAACTCCACTAGTGGACTCCAAGAATCAACTCCACTGGTGGGACCCAAGAATCAACTAAACTGGTGGACCCCAAGAATCAACTTCCCTGGTAGACTTTAAGAATCCACTCCCCTAGTGGGACCAAAGAATTAACTCCACTGGTGGACACCAAGAATTAACTTCTCGGGTTGGCCCCAAGAATCAACTTCGCGGGTGGGCCTTAAGAATTAACTCCACTGGAGGGCCCCAAGAATCAACTAAATTGGTGGGCCCCAAAAATCAACTCCACTAGTGGACTCCAAGAATCAACTCCACTGGTGGGCCCCAAGAATCAACCTCGCTGGTGGGCCCCAAGAATCAACTTCGCTGGTAGACCTTAAGAATCAACTCCACTGGTGGGCCCCAAGAATTAACTCCACTGGTGGACACCAAGAATCAACTTCGCTGGTGGGCCCCAAGTATCAACTTCGCTGGTGGGCCTCGAAAACCAACTCCAATGGTGGGCTCCAAATATCAACTCCACCGATGCACCCCCCCAATGCCTAAACCAACATTGGTAATGTAAAATGGCCGGATCACTATACTAATTGAACACTTTTTGACTTTCATGTCATTCTTTTTAGGCTTTGAAAAGCAGGAACCTCAAGCTTTTCATTTGATTTGTTAATGTATTGGTTTGCGAATATAGAGTCTCAGATTTCATCTGCACCTGTATCCTCTGCATTGTAAAGTGCTGCTGAATATGTTGGCGCTGTATAAAGGTTCCTACTATTTCAATGAATAATTAGAATATACATTTCTATTAGTTTTATTATTATTATTATTATTATTATTATTTCTGTTTAAAAGAAAAAGTGTCCCAAAATATGTATTAAATGTCATTTGTTCCTCATTTACCTGTGCTGCCATTTATTTATTTTTTTCGATTAGGTGTTTATATAGAAAAGCAAGGTCATAAAAGATAGTGTATTCCATTCATTTATTAATTTATCCATCCATTCAATCATTTACCCATTTATCAAAAGTGCTATTTGACTGAGATGAGAGGTATCTGGTCTTGGGACAGCTCTATAGTCTTAGGGTACGTGCACACTATGTACTGCGGCGCGTACAGTACGTGCCACAGTACATCGTGTGTTTCGGGAGCTTGCGCTAATACGTGCGTACTCCCGCGGCGTGGGGGGTGGGGCGGCAGCAGCCCGATGGCCCCATTGACATTCATTACTCGTGTATTCGCCACAAGTAATTGACATGTCACTTATCTCCCCGCACGTACAATATTGTACGCCCGGGGTGAGGAGGCATAATCCATAGTTCTCTATGGCAACTATGGATTACCGAAATTTCAGCGCGCATCTTGCCCGTATTAGAGCGCAAATACGCCGCGAAATACGCTATAAAATTACCCTGTGTGAATATACCCTTAGGAGGACATGTATGTACAGGGCTACGCCAGTATTCTGGCGTCCTTTCAGCCCAAAAACTGGCGCAACCCTGTTCTCTCAATGTATGAGCAGGCGCACTCCAAAATTAGGCGCGTTTAGCACAACCACAACCGTATGATTCTACACATATATGACTGGAGGACGGCAAAACTGGGCGCATTACTGCTGGAACAGGTAGAACAAGTTACAAGTGCTTTACCTGAGCCTGAGTTGTCGTAGTGGAACTAGAAAGCACCAAATCTATGACCCGCAGTAGAACAGGTCCATACAGTCTGGTGCATTCTACACTGCTTTAAAGCTATTTAGAACTGGCCTCTATGCGTCTAGATCATACATGTTGCCCTTAGTCTCTTCATTCTGCACATTATAAACAGTCTAAGGCCGTGTTTACACGGCTTATTCAAGCCGTATTTGCGCGACGGATCCCGCCCGCAATACGGCTTGAATAAGGAGCGGGGTCGGGGGCGCGGCGGGGGAGCTGTTCGCCGGCCCCATAGACAGTGCATTATTTACGACACGTACGCGCTGTAAATAATGTGCATGTCACTTTCTTCCCCCACGACGGATTCGCCGAGCGGGGAGGAGCGACGGAATCCATAGTTCTCTATGAGAACTGTGGATTACCGTAATGACTGGGACAGATTGGAGCCGTACTGCAGCGCAAATCCGGCACGCAGTACGGCTCCAATCCGTGGCGAAATAAGCCTAAGGGTGATCATAGCCTTTGGTTGATTCCCATATGAATATGGTGATTTTGAGGAGTCTGGGCAAGCTGTGACGGCAGCCATATTGGTCCTCACCCAGCTTTCCCAATAATGGATATACCTTAGAAACCGCTGTATATGTTTTTTTGGGGATCCGGTAAACTCAAGAACATTTTTGTGGATTTCCCCTGTTTAAGCAATCAGAGAGTCACAAGTAAAAAACTTTATCTTGGATGGAAATAGTTTCGAGCTCCCGACAGTTCTCCCTTCTCGCCCTGTCAGCGTTTATTAAACGTCTTGCAGCTTTGATGCAATTTCCAGTCTATCTATTGTCAGACGCTGCGATTGTGATTCAATAAATTGTTGTGCTTCATTTTGCCTCCACTTCCCTGTCTGGGAATGTAGACTTTATCTTATAAAAAATGAAATTGAAAGCCACAGACTTGGGCAGCTAATGTGATTTCGGCAGACTGCGGAGAAGTGTACATGAAGTTTTGGTGTATTACTTTCTATATAGTGGGTTACGATTAGAAATAAATTTACATCCCTTTAATTATAATGCTGCCACTATCCTGAAGTTCTAGATGAAGCTAGACAAGATAAGCAACTTGATTAAAGGAGGTGTTCATAAGAAATATGATGTTTTTCCTGACACAGCACTATATCCTGGGCTTTGTCTGGTATTCATAAAAAGGACTAGCGCAAAAACCAGATACAACCATGGACTGGGGTGGCGCTTTTTTCTAAAAAGGGAAAATAAAATTTTTGCTAATCCGGGAAATTATTACATTCGATTAAAATTTCTTCTATGACCAAAAATTCCCCCAAAAACCCCAATCCCCCCTCTTCAAAGTTGTATGGGCTGGCACCCCTCTCCTCCCACCAAATTCTAGCACCATCGCAAATGATAGGGGCTATCGTGGATATATCATTGCATGTATCCAAACAAATGTATTTACTTAAATATACTAAAATGAGCGCAGACTTTTCTTCCCAATTTGGGATTTTTTGGCCAAGTTTCCACAGAAGTGCCCGAAGCATCGGGGTAATTTTACAAAATCAGAGTTTTTCTGTATCAAAAACAAACCTTAACAATGTGAACTAAAAAAGGACCTCAAGGGCTTAAGTGATTTATTCTAAAAAATAAAAAAAAATAGAGGGGACTTTAAAGTCGGCAAAAATACTATCAAAGCACCTTCAGGGTTTTCTCTTCTTCACTACCCTGGAATTAGTTACACTGTGTAAACACTTAATAATTTTATCACAGAGGATGAAAACACATCAACATCTCCAATGTAAGTAAGAGATGCATAATCCAAGGGTAAGACTGAACACTGCAATGTTCATAAATATGATTGTAAAAGGATGTTGACCTACAAGTATTAACTATCTATTATCATCTATTCCCCCCCTAAAAAAACAAGGAACCGACGAAACTAAAAACAGCCCCCTATGTACAAAAATAAACTACTTAAATACTGCCTCCTATGTACAAGAATATAACTACTAAATACTGCCCTAGTACAAAAAAAAACTACTATATTACTGCCCCTATGTAAAAATATAACTACTATAATATCCCCCCTATTAAAAAATTTTTAACTACTATAATCTGCCCCTATTACAAAAATAACTACTATAATAGGGCACCCTAAAATACAAAATATAACTACTAAAATATTGCCCCTAGACAAAAATTTAACTACATAATACTGCCCCTAGTACAAAATATAACTACTATAAACTGCCCCTAAAATCAAGAATATAACTACTATAATATTCCCCCTAATCAAGAATTTAAACTACATAATACCCCCTCCTATTACAAAAAAACTACTATATACTGCCCTAGTACAAGAATTAATAAATTACTGCCCCAGTACAAAAATTTAAAAAACTATAATATGCCCCAATACAAAAAATATAACTAAAAAATAGCCCATTACAAAATTTAACTACTATAATACTGCCCCTATGTCCCAAGAATATAACTACAAATACCCCCCCATGAAACAAAAAATTAACTACTAAAACTGCCCCGTACAAGAATATACACATAAAACCTCCCTATTACAGGAAATAACTATAAAAATACGCCCCTATATCAAGAATATAACACTATAAACGCCCCTATTAAAAAAATTTTTAAACACTATAATACTGCTCCATTACAAGAAAAAACCCATATTTCCCCTTAGTAACAAAAAGAAATAACACTAAAACTGCCCCATGTACAAAAATATAAAAACTATAATCCCGCCCCCTATGTACAAGAATAAACTACTATAATACTGCTCCAATTCAAGAATATAACACTATAATCCCGCCCTATGTACAAAATATAAACTATAATACAGCCCCTTTTAACAAAATATAATACTATAATACTGCCCCTTTTACAAAATATAACACTATAATACCCCTATGTCAAGAATAACTACTAAAAAAGGGGCCCTATGTACAAGAATAAAACCTCAAATGTTTTGCCCTATGCAAAACAAAACCCAATATTCCCCATCTTTTGTTTAAAACTTTTAAAGAATTTCTATATTTAATTTTTTATTAATATTGATTTTTTTTTCTTTTAAGAAATTTTAAAACCCTTTAAGTCAAAATTAATATTTAACTGTTTGGGGGCCTGGATGAGGCCCTTCAACAATTTTCAAAGTTTTGTAAAGAGAAAAAACAATGGGGAAACTTTTAAATTTTTAAATAATGTCATTTCTTTTTAAATTGTTGTAGATTTACACGTTCCCCAGGAAAATATTCAAAATGGATTTTAATTTAATGCATAAATTGCAGCTTAGGCGCAACATGCAGAGATTGTTCATCACCAGTGACTTTGAAAAGTCTTTGTCATTTTATGTTTCCATTTACTAAGCAAACTAGACTTAGGTTTTGACTCCTCCGGTTCTGGGGTCAAAGTGGACTACTTTGCTGTAATATCGCACCCAGAGCGGCATTAAAAATTCTGCTGGTGTCCACTACTACTGTGAACGAAGTGTAAGCATTTAAGGTTTTCTGAATTGTAAATTTTAGCCACTGATACAAAGGCAGATTTACTAAACCTGTCTTTGATTAAAGCATTAACTTAGACTAGGCAGTCTAAAAAAAGTGGCAAATTTTACAAGTGAAAGAAACTTAGGGTAAATGGTTTACCCTTTTAAAACTTTTGCTTATTTTATCCAGTCATAAGCATACTGTACCCCTAAAACCCCTCTATGGGGTCCGAAATCAAAGGAGGGCCCCAAAAGGAAAAACCAAAAGACTTTTGAATGATTAAGGTGCTGGCTTTCTGATATCTAGCTCTACTATGTGAGTTCTCTGTGATATTGCTTCTTCAGCTTCCTGTCAGGGGGACATGTATGAAGGGTGGCGCGTCGAAGCGCATGTTTTGACATGTTTTCCCGTGAAAATTGCGCCTCATATATGACGGTGGCCGAAGTGCGCTCATAAATGTGTTCTAATGTTGGGCGCGATTTGGCGGTGTGTTAGGCGCAATGCGGAACTTTGGCGCATTGCTAATGCGCCTAACATGTATATAAATGTGGCGGAAATTTAACACCCTTTGTGCCTACTTTTCCCTTAGGAGGATTTACGCTAATAGGGGGGAATGTAGAAGATGGCGTCGAAGTGCCTTTTTTAACGTTCTTGCCGGAAAACGCACATGATGTATGTCGGTGGGAAGTGGTCATCTGGGGGGCAAATTGCGCCTCCGACAGACAGACCGCATTGAAATTGGCTCTGTGGGGGCTTTAATTTCGCCTTACTTTGCCGACCCCTTTCATACATCGTCTGTGTTTTCGAATGTGGTGTGTCCCGCCCCAAAACGCCTACAGCACGCCCCTTTATTTTAGGGGATTAAAAGGCAAAGCTTTCCCCCTAAGCGCCTAACAATGGGGAGGTCGTCCGCAGCGGAGCGGCACAGAGAGGGCTTTTAAACGCCGAAATGGGCGAAAACGCCGGCATAATTTCCCCCCTAAGGGTCCATTTTGCTTGAGAGTTTTTAAAAAGGGGTTGTTTACTCAAGTTTCATGGGGCATGAATGAAGTAATCTGCTTTTCTCTGTCACGTCTGGTCAATGTCTGTAATTAGCATTGGCTCTGTGTATTCAGTTCTGTTTATCATTTAATTGCTAAATTTACCTTCTTGAGGTCGGGAGAAGTTTTATATGTAAACAGTAGAGTAATTAGTTTTTTGTTGAAAGATAAATACAAAAAAACTTTCACTGCCCAAAGTTTTTTGCTCCCAGGCCGTTGAAAATTCACTCCTGCTTCAGTTTGAACAAACAGCAGGGATAAGGAACACCTGTCGGTCACTTGGGGAACCAAAAGAAGCACAAAAAGGTGTAAAATCTTTTGTAGTCTAACAAAAAAAAGATGAACAACGAAATTATTTTGGAAAACGTTTCATTTAGGTCCCAAATTTTTGAGAGCTTTCCCTTTGTGGAGACAGCCCCTTTAAGTCTGGTATGTGTCTTTGATACAATTATTGCTTAACTTACTTTATACCAGTATCTTGCACCAAAATATTGGAGCACGGTGACCCTAATAAACTGTCCCTAAATCTTTCCCTAGATTTCCCCTAACACTGACTCTAACCACTTAACACCACTAACCCTTTTTGTTCCAAAAAATATCCCTAAGTTACAATTGACCCTGACACAAATAAGAGGACACTAGGAAACAGAGATTAACTAAGGCTTGAATGCAGCAAACAAAGTGAAAAAAGAAATACAAGAACACAAGGACAAACAATTAACCAGGCCTAAATTCACAAGGGACAACCAGACAGAACAAGAAATACAGATAATCAGGACTCTAGATAACTGGATACAGAAAACTTAGTAGAAAACTAGGAAATTGTAGGATAAGAATTAATCACTCCATTTTTTCAAAGGAGGAAAAACCCTTAGAGAAGCTAGCAATTAGCAACTCTACTCTAAACAAACACAGTCTGCACAGCATGGGCAGCCGATCTGCTCAGAGATATGAGAAGTTGCCATGCAACTGCCCCAAACAAACACACAAGGAGAAAAAGACAAAATATGAGGAAATCCTTGCTATTTGTAACACCCTGAACAGAGTACATTTTGCAGCACTGTTTTAAGGATTACTATGGCTAATATAACTTTCTAAATAATTTTTAAAAGATATTACAGAGTATTTAAAAAATTATTATGGTATAGTGATGAAATTTTAGAAATTATTATTGCTATTACTAGTTTTGTGTTTTGGATTTGGGTAGGACCAATTTGGCACAACCCGAATGTCACCCCTGCTTGGAAAAAGGCTTGTGATTTATTGTCCAATTTTCCTCCATCACTGGCAAAATTCGCGTCAGACTAACCTGACCCTACCTGAATCCAAAGGTCAACACTAGTTTTTAAGCTATAGGGAAGGCAGCTTGGTGTTGAGTGATTGGCTACCAACGTTTATCCTATATGCCTACTTGAATGTATGAAATTCTTGACATAAACAATACACTTATTATGTGAAACTATAGCTGTTATCAGATCTCTTGGGGACCCATATTACCCAAACGTATAGAAAACCAAACTTTTTGGGGAAAGGGACTGTGTGACACCCCTTCAGGGGAAGAATTTTGAAGTTGTACATGTAAGAAAGGTTTTCTTATCTGGGTAGTTCTTGAAGTCTGTGATCTTAAAGGGTTTTTTCCCCACTACATGATTTTTTCCTTTCTCATCTTTTTTCTCAGTTTCTTTTTTGGAATTCAGTGTTTATGGCTTCCAGGCCTGCAGGGGAAAAAGCTGCTAAAGGACACCGGGTCGGGAAATCATAGAAACCAGAGCTGGAGCCTATAAAGGGGGAGACCAAACGGGGTCTGAAGCTTTTAGCGCCCCAAGCGCTGGAACTGTCAGGAGAGACCCAAAAAGGTCTGTAGTTTATTTTGGACCAGTGGGCTGGCATGGCCGGGGATTTCCAAGGAGATATTTGTGGGTTTCTGCAACTTTAGTGACAGCGTTTGGCACCCCTATCAGGAGGGGAACGGGGAAAAGGGGGGCCCCTGGGGGGCTTTTAGTGGTCCTTGAGGGTTGGGGCCGCCTTATACAAAGGGGTTTTGGGATTGGGGTTTAGGCCCATGTTTTGGAAAAATTTATTGCAAAAAAACTTGTTCAATATGTTTCTTAAAAAATTAAAAAGAAAAATCATTTTTTTTTAGTGAGGACAAACCCCTTTAAAAAATGCCCATTTTCTGAGGTGTTTTTTTTTTAACTTTTTTTTGAAACTAGATTGGATTTGTTTAGTACCCAAGTTTTCCCACTCTTTCCCCTGCAGGTCGCATTTTTTTAAAAGAAATCACTTCTGCTGTTCAGAAGAAAATTTCCTTTTAGGGTTCAAAGTGTTTTGGGGTTTAAATAAGTGGCAGGAGAGCACACAATACGATTTATTTGGATACATTTTTTTCCCCAAATTTTGGTGGGGAAATTTGCCCCTTGTTATAGCCCCATGGTCATTCCCAGCATAAATGTCATTTTCTGTTCCTAAGGGTGAATTTTTTACTGTAAATTATAAGCTGATTTGAAATAAAGGGGGGGGAAATCTTCGGTCATTTAGGGTTTGGCTGTGTTATCCCATTATAAATTTTAAATGGGGAAAAAGCTAAAAATTTTCCCCTTTCCCTGTGGTCTGGGGTTGTTTGTTACTTTGTAGTTTGCTGTTGCTTTTCTGCAGTGTGCCGTCTGTTGCTTTGTATTGTTTATTGCTTTGTTAATTGTTATTGTGTCACTTGTTACATTGTAAATGTATGATGTGTTTTAAAAAAAAAAAAAATTTTGTGTCAAAAAAAATGAAAAGTTTTTAAAGGGTATTTTTCACATGGCGTAATTGGGGAAACCCCTTTTTCCCACCTTTTTTGGGCCCCGCGGAAAGGGATGTCTATGGGGCCCCCAACCGGGGGCCGGGCCCTCCGTGCCTTGGGAGAAACTTTGGGGACAAGCGCGAGCCCCCGAAAACAAATTTTGTATTCGGGCATATGTACTTTCCCAAAACTCCCTTCATCTAAAAATTTACCTAAGAAAGTTATTCCTTTACGGGAAAACCTTAAAAAAAAATTTATTTGTTTTATATAGTAAACCTAAAATTCCAAAAAGTTGGGAAAAACTTTAAAAAACAAAATTGTGGAAAATAAAAAAAAACCCTTAAAAAAAAAATAAAAAAAATTTTTATTTTTTGGATCCCAAAATCTAATTTTTTATTTTCCCAGAATAAAACATGGGAGGGAAAAGAAAAAAATTTTAAATCTGAGAAAATGAAATTTTTTTGAAAGGAAAAATTATTTTTGTTTAAAAATTTTAAAACAGTTCAAACAAATGCCCCAAAAAATTTTGGGGAGACAAGAGCAAAAAAAGTGGGGGAAAAAAAAGGGACAATTTGAGCTTTATAACGAACAGTTTTGGGAAGAAAACAACACAAATTAGGTAAAATTAAACAAAAATGTTGGGTATAAAAAAAGCTCTAGAGTGTAAAGGGTTCTTTTAAACCCCGAGAGAAAGAGGATCCCCCAAATTCCCCCCCCCCCTTTTTTTTTTTTGGTTGTGCAGAAAAATTAGTGCAGAAATTCCCAGGGGGTTGTTACCGGGCTTTTAAAAAAAAAAAGGGAACTTAAAAGTTATCATCATAAACCCAAACTTAACCCATCCAAAGATTTTGGAAAATTCTGGAACAACCCGTTTGTGCGTAAGGGTCAAGGCCGAAAAAACTCTAGGGAAGTTTCGTGACCCCCGGGCCCTTAAAAGGGACACTGCCCCAAAAAACCAAAAGGAATCCACTGCAGGAAAATCACAGAAAGGGGCCCTCGGGAACCCTTCCCAAAAAAAAGCATTGTCAGTGCCCCACCATCCCCCGGGCCATCCTGTTCCCGCTAAACTCAAACAGTGAAAGGGGAAAAAGCCATTTCAAAAGCAAGCCCCCCCAAGGCTAAACCGTTTCTTTGGGCCAGGGGCTTTTAAAAAAATGGAGTGTGGAAAATGGAAAACTTTTTTCTTTTGGTTGGATGAGTAATGATTTGAAGTTCTTTAGGGAAAAACATTTGGGCGCCATGTCACCCCGGGCCAGGTGGGACATGGGGACCCCCCAAGTTGTTTTTCAACCTCCTTAAAGAAACCTTTTGCTTTAAACTGAGGGTTTGGGGTGGTTTTTGAGGTTTGGGGCCCGGGGCAGTTTTTGCATTTTTCTGGAAAGGCCCCTTTTTTTGCAGGGCTATGTTCGGGTTTCTAGAAAAAACATTGCCCCCATCTAGACGTAAATCCCCTTTCGGGGAAGGACCCGGCATTTTTAAAACAAGATAATGCCGGGGACCACTTTCGGGCGCAATTCAAACATCTTGGTTTCTAGGAAAGGACCCGGGGACAAAAATTTGGCCGCTTGCAGCCCCAGAAATTTTCACCTATAGAGAACTTTTGGGGCGTTTTAAATTAAGGGGAAAAGGTGCGACAAAAAAGGGGCCCGACAAATTAAAAACAGTTAGGGCCCCTGTATTAGACATGATGGGGGGATTCCCTTTTTCCTAAACTTGAGAAACGGGGTCTTTTCCTTTGCCCCAAAAAGACGTTTTGGGGGAACTTTTGGTAAAAAGAAAGGGGAAATTCCCAAAACGGGGTTTAAAAAAACGGCATGGTCCCAAATATAAGGGGAAAGGGGAGGGTTCCCCCCCCCCCCTCCCAAATGAAAAAAGCCGTCTCGGTAAAAACCCGACCAAGAAAAAAACCCGCCCGGTTTTTTTTCCCCCCCTTTTTTTGTGTGGGGTGAGCCCCCTTTGCGTTTTTCCTTTCTTTGGAAAGCTTTTGCTTCCCCCAAAGGGGGTTTTTATTCAGCGCCGTGTCAACTTACCCTAAGGCTCTATCCACTCCTCCCAAAGTGCGGCAAATTATTTAGACTTGGTTTATTAAACTGGGGATACCAAATTTTCGGTTTCCTGGTTGTTCTTTCTTGGGGCATGTTTGCCACAAAAAAGAAAAATTGGGTTTTAAATTTCTTTAAAACCTAAAACTTTCCTTAAAGTTAAGTTTTTAAAATTTAAGATACCAATGAGAAACAGGAAAGAGAAAAAAAAGAGAAAGAGAGGTTGGAAAATAGATGAAGGGGGAAAATTGAAAACCCGGGAAAAAATGGATAATGGGAAAAATTAAAAAAATAATAGATGGAATAAAAAAAATGTAGAAATAAAAAAGATTTTTTAAAATTAAAAAGATAGATAAAATAGATAAATTTTTTTTAAAAATTTCCCCCCAAAAAAACAAATTTGCCCACTTGGAGGGGTGGGGCGACCATTTGTTTGATTTATAGTTTTTAAAACCCCTTGGCCCCAGGGTTTTAAAAAGGGTTTGTATGCTTCCTTATTTAGGTTTGTTTCCCAAAATTCCCCTTTTTATTTTTCCCCCAAAACTCTGGAAAATGCGGGGCGTTTCTTCCCTCCAGTTTTGGTGACATCAATCCCCTTCACTGTGCAGCTGGCCTAAAGACTCCCCCCTTTCCCCGGGGGCCCCAACATGTCACTGTGTTTTCCCCCCTTTCAGTTTTTTGGGAAAGAGCTGTATAATCCCACGGGCTCCCACCCTTTTAAAGATTGACCCCATGTTTTTTCTTTCACTTAAACAGCAGGAAAAATTTTGTTCCCTTTGGGAATCCGTTTTTCCTAGAAGGCACGATTTCCTTTTTATGCAGGAAGGGAAAGGGATCACACAATTGTGCTGTTTTCCGATTATAAAAAGCACTGCAGTTTTATTTTTTGTTTCTTCGGGCCCTTGTCCCGGGGAAGTAAAAATTTTCCGGTCCCTTATTTTGGGAGGTGAAACCCAAGGAATGAAGCTCTGAATAAAAGCCAAACCGGGGTTGAAAACAATGTAAAAAAGCTAAAAAGCTAGTGAAATCCCAAGAAGGGGGTTTCCGACACGCACTGGAGTTTCGTGTAAACAAAAAACAGAAGATAAGGAAAATTTGTGAATAAAAGACACCCTTTGAAAATAAACATCAAATTTGAAAAATTTCTTGTTTTCCAATGTCCCCTTATTTTTGAAGCCATTTAATGAAAATTTTTTAAACCCCCTTTAACGGGTTGGAAAGCAAAATTTTTCTTTTTTCCCCCTGGTTTTGTTTTGGGGGAAAAGAGGGGGGGGGGGGGGGTTCCTTACGCTTTTTTGGGGGTTTTCCCCCGTGGGGGGCAAGTGGGGCCTATTTTTAAATCAAAAATTTATACTAAGAAACCTTTCCTGTTATTTTAAAAAATTTTTTTGTTTGAGAAGAAATTTTTTGTTTAAAATTTTGTATTTTTGTGGGGTATGCGGTTCATCCCAATCCCTTCCTAGATTTTTTTCCCTATGTTGCAATCCCTTACTTCAAATAGATGATGATAGATAGATAGATAGATAGATAGATAGATAGATAGATAGATAGATAGATAGACGGTGGCACTTCACAGTAGTTCAAAAAAGGTAGAAAACTGATTTATTCATCCATGTGAAAGTGATGTTTTGGTTCAAACCTAGAGACTTTTCAAGGCTTTGGGTTGGAGATGAAATGTTGCTTTCACACGGATGAATAAATCACTTTTTTTTATCTTTTTGAAATACTGTGGAGCGCTGCAAGTTCTCTTTTGTTGTTTGCTTTTGCCGATAGATAGATAGATAGATAGATAGATAGATAGATAGATAGATAATGGTAGAAGTAGCAGCACATCCAAAAAATAGAGCAAAATCGGGAGTCAGCAACAAAAGACCCTCGTCAAGGGTCCACAATTAAATAAAAAAGAAAATTGTGGCACTCACAATTAATGAAAAAGTAATTAAAGGCTTTATTCCATGAAATATAGTCTTTAATTACTTTTTCATAATTTGTGAGTGCTATGATTTTTATATTCGATAGATAGATAGATAGATAGATCTGTGATAGGTAGATAGAAAGATGGATAGGTAGATAGATAAATAACTAGATACTTGACAATAAGATAAATAGATAGACAGACAAACAGAGAGCTAGCTAGACAGATAGATAAATGAATAAATACATAAATAAACAGAATATAGAGAGATAAATAACTAGATAGATAAATAGATGGACAGATATGTGATACACAGATAGATAGATACAATGGGGGGGAAAAGTGTTTAGTCAGCCACCAGTTGTGCAAGTTCTCCCACTTAAAAAGTTTGAGAGGGGCCCTGTATTTGACAACATAGGTCGACCCTCAACTATGAGAGACAAAATGAGAAAACAAATCCAGAAAATCACATTGTCTGATTTGGAAAGAAATTTATTTTGCAAATTAGGGGTGGAAAATAAGTATTTAGTCAACAACAAAAGTTCATCTCAACTTGTTTATTCCTTTGTTGGCAATGCAGAGGTCAGACGTTTTCTGAATCTTCACAAGGTTTGGGCCCCACTGTTGCTGGTATGTTGGCCCATTCCTCCATGCAGATCTCCTCTAGAGCAGTGATGTTTTGGGATTGTCGCTGGGCAACACGGACTTTCAACTCCCTCCAAAGGTTTTCTATGGGGTTGAGATCTGGAGACTGGCTAGGCCACTCCAGGACCTTGAAATGCTTCATACGAAGCCACTCCTTCGTTGCCCTGGCGATGTGCTGCTGGAAGGAGGTTTGCACTCAAAATCTCTCAGCACATAGCCCCATTCATTCTTTCATGTACACGGATCAGTCATCCTGGTCCCTTTGCAGAGAAACAGCCCCAAAGCATGATATTGCCGCCCCCCCCCCCCCCATGCTTCAAGTAGGTATGGTGCTCTTTGGATGCAACTCAGCATTCTCTCCCTCCAAACACCCATGAGTTGTGTTTCTTTCCCAAAAAGTTCTACTTTGGTTTCATCTGACCATATGACATTTTTCCCAATACTCTTCTGGATCATACAAATGCTCTCTAGAAAAATTCAGACGGGTCTGGACCCTGTACTGGCTTAAGCAGGGGGGACACGTTTTGGCACTGCAGGATCTGAGTCCCTGGGGCGTAGTGTGTTACTGATGGTAGCCTTTGTTGCGTTGGTCCAAGCTCTCTGCAGGTCATTCACAAAGGGCCCCCCGTGTGGTTCTGGGATTTTTTCTCACCCTTTTGTGATCATTTTGACCTCAGGGGTGAGTCCCTTTCTTTGGAGCCCAGATGGATGGAGATTATCAGTGGTCTTGTATGTCTTCCATTTTCTAATTATTGCTCCCACAGTTGATTTCTTCACCCCCAAGCTGCTTGCCTATTCAGATTCAGTCTTCCCAGCCTGGTGCAGGGCTACAATTTTTTGGTTTGGTGTCCCTTCGACGCCTTTTTGGGCTTCACCATAGTGGAGTTTGGAGTGTGACTGTTTGAGGTTGTGGACAGGTGTCTTTTATACTGATAACAAGATCAAACAGGTGCCATTACTACAGGTAATGAGTGGAGGACAGAGGAGCCTCTTAAAGAAGAAGTTACAGGCCTGTGAGAGCCAGAAATCTTGCTTGTTTGTTATTGACCAAATACTTATTTTCCACCGTAATTTGCAAATAAATTCTTTCCAAATCAGACAATGTGATTTTCTGGATTTGTTCTCTCATTTTGTCTCTCATAGTTGAGAATTACCTATGATGTCAATTACAGGCCTTACTCATCTTTTTAAGTGGGAAAACTTGCACAATTGGTGGCTGACTAAGGGCGCGTTCTCACGGCACAGGACAAATACCTGTCGGTTTGCCGGCCGGGTTTTGTCCTGTTTTGCGCCCATCCCCACGGCCGCGGGTGGGTGGGCGGGGGCAGCTTTTCTCTGCGATGAGCGGAGAAAAACCCTCCCGTTCACATTGGCTTGCACAGATTCCGTCCAGAAACCGAACGGAAGATTGTGCAAGTACAATGTTTTGCGGCCAGACCGCGGGCGTCAAAACCGCCGGATGGAAAACCCGTGCAGTGGGGACTGCCGCACGGGTTTTCCATAGGTCACCGTTGTGCTCATTTTTGGCCGGTTTTTCAGGCGGTCTGAAAAACTGCAAACCGGCTGAAAAACCGTCCGAAAACCCGTGCAGTGGGGACATGCCCTAAGGGTGCTTTCACACAGCGCAGTTTTGGTGCAGTTTTAACTGCTCTCCAATTAAACTGCCTTTATTACCAGCAGCTTCTTTCACTTATCTAAACTGTTTAGAAAGTGAGTAATAAATCAGTATTTGTATCCACAAGACAACAGTAATTGATTACTTACATGAAACACCTTTCTGAACAATTTAGACAACTGAAAAAAGCTGCTGGCAATAAAGGCAGTTTAATTGGAGCACAGCTAAAACTGCACCTACTGGGTGAAAGCAACCTAAATACTTTTTTTTTACCACTGTATGTGATAGGTAGATAAATAGATATGCAGATATGTGATATGTTTATACATAGATAGTTATGTGATAGACAGAAGCTGGGCCAGATAACAATAGATAGAAGATAGATACACAGAAAAGATGTAGATAGATAGATAGATATGAGTAATAGATAAATTTAATATATATAGTAGATATGTGATAGATAGATAGTAGGGTAGATGATAGAGTAATAGATAGATAGCTATAGTAGATATTGATAGATAGATAAAAAAAATTGTTTGATAGATAATGGGTAAATAGATAGAATAGGATAGATAGTAGATATGAGATATGTGATAGGAGATAAAATGTAGTAAAATAGATTGTGGTATAGATAGATAGATACTGATGAATAGGGATAGATAGATAGATTGATAGATAGATAGTTAGATATATATGAGATAGATAAATAGATATAGTAGATATGTGATCGATAGATAGTATGAGGATGATATAGGATAGATATTGATAGATGTAGCTATAGTAATATGTGATAGATAGATAAATGATAGTAGATATAGTAAGTTGGTAAGGTAGATAGATAGTAGATATTATGATATATTTATATATATTATATATATATTATATAGTAGATATGTGATTGATTGTAGATAGATAGATAGATGTAGATAGATAATATAGTAGTTGATAGATAGTTAGATAAAAAGATAGATAGTATGTGAAGTAGATAGTAAATAGTAATTGATAAATAGATGATAGATAAATAGATAGATTAAGTAGATATGTGTAGGTAGATAGATGTGAGAGATAGTAGTTTAAAAAATGATAGATATGTGTAGGATGAGGTTCTGGATGAATAGGGATAGATGAAAAGATTTGATAGATTAGATGTAGATAGATACTGATGAATAGGGATATATAGATAGATAGATAGATATGAGATAGATAGACAGATAGACAGATAACCTTAATGCCTTTTGCTGTGGATTTCCTCATGGAAAATATTGACATAATTTTCATCAGATTCTTAGTGTGTAAAGATGTTTGATTTCATCCTAAGCGCAGACCTTCTGGAGTAGGGGGCTGAGCTGAGTAGGGGGCTGACTGGGGGGGGGCTGAGCTGAGAGGGGGGCTGAGCTGGAAAAGGGGTGAGCTGAGTGGGGGGGTGAGCTGAGGGGAGGTGAGGAGAGGGGGCTAGTGAAGGGGGCTGACTGGTAGGGGTGACTGGTAGGAGGTGGTGAGAGGGGGCTAGTGAGTAGGGGGCGGGGCGGGAAGGGGGCGAGGAGAAGGGGGTGAGCTGAGTGGGGGGCTGGTGAGTAGCGGGCTGGCTGAGTGGGGGGTGAGCTGAGGGGGGGCTAGCTGATAGGGGGCGGTGGTGGGGGCTGAGTGTGTGGGGGGCTGGCTGAGTAGGGGGCGAGAGAGTAGGGGGGTGAGCTGAGTAGGGGGTGAGCTGAGTGGGGTGAGTAGTAGGGGCGAGTTAGGGGCTGAGTGATAGCGGGGAGCGATAAGGGGGCTGAGCTGAGTAGGGGGTGAGCTGGGAGGGGCGAGTGGTAGGGGGGCTGGAGCTGAGTGGAGGTAGGAGTGGGGCTGAGCTGGTAGGGGTGAGCTGAGTAGGGGTGAGCTGAGTGGGGGCAATGAGGGGGGGCGGTGAGTAGGGGGCTGAGCTGAGTAGGGGCTGGCTGGGTAGCGGCTGAGGGGGTAGCGGGCTGAGTGGGGTAGCGGGGGCTGAAGGGTGGGGGGGCTGAGCGATTTGGGGCTGAGCTGAGTAGGGGGCTGAGCTGAGTAGGGGGCTGAGCTGAGTAGGGGGCTGAGCTGAGTAGGGGGCTGAGCTGAGTAGCGGGCTGAGCTGAGTAGGAGGCTGAGCTGAGTAGGAGGCTGATGTGAGTAGGGGGCTGAGATGAGTAGCGGGCTGATCTGAGTAGGGGGCTGAGCTGAGTAGCGGGCTGAGCTGAGTAGGGGTGAGCTGTGGGGGCGAGCTGATGTGACTGCAGCTCTGAGGGTGGAGGTGGTTTTATGAATTCTTCATTTCCGACCAGAAGGTTCATTGCAGTGACACATCATGTCTGCTTCTTTCTGCCATGTCATATTGAATTAGACCTGATTCTCCTGCTTCTCCGCCTGCAGCGCAGGGAGGCAAAAACGTAGATTGAGAATGACACAAAAGTGCAAGGGAGTAATCAGAGGGAAAGTAGTCCGTTTTCTTCAGATCTTATTTACTGACGTGGCTCTAAATGACGGATCGCTTCCTCATTTAAATTAGGGGTTTTGCTGCGGTCGGGGAGACGAACTTTCTTCCTTTTGGAGAGGGGACGCAATGTTCTCTCTGCAGAGCCATTAGTTCTAATTAAAATGTTTGCATAAAATACTGCACATAAACAACAACATTGTGTCAGTCCTTCATCAGGCAGACCTTAATAGTGATTAATGCTGCACTAATGAGGCTGTAAAAACCAGTTACCAGGGCCGGGAATGGGGAAAGGGAAAAAACATGTAAACCCTTTTCATTTCTATAAAAAAAAAAAAAATTAAAAGATGGGAATTTGTAAAATATAGGATGTCTCCAATCCTCTATAGGAAGAAGAGAGACTCCAAGAGCTCCCACTATAACCTATATGTGCCCCATTCTTTCCAACTTTGCACTGGAGGGGAAATTTTAAAAGGGAAACCCCTGCCCTACGGTTAACGCTCCCCTATCTGAAAAGCAAGGGTGTGTTTAGGGGAAGGGGAAGCTGAGCTGGGGGTGATATTTGGGAAAATATGATAGAGGGAGAAAGCTGAGCTCGTGTTTTTTAGGGGGTTTAAAATTTGGAAAAGAGGGAGAGAAGCGAGCCCCCGGGGATATTAGGGTTATATGATGAGGGAGAGAAGCTTAGCTCTGTTAATGGGGTTTAAAAAAATGAAAAGAGAGCGGAGTGGGCTCTTTTGATATATGGGGGTTATTTTGAAAAAAGGGGGAGAGAAGCTGACTCTGTGATATTTTAAGGGTTATATGAAGAGGAGGGGAAAGCTACCCCTCGGGTGATTATAGGGTTATTGATAGGGGGAGAGAAGTGGTCGGTTTAATATGGGGGTTTTTGGGGAAAGGGGAGGGAGAAAAAGCTGACTCTGTGATAATGGGGGGTTATTTGATGGGAGGAGAGGAGCTGAGCTCTTTTATAAATAGGGTTTATAAATAGGGGAAAGGGGAGCAGAGCTTGTGAAATTAGGTTTATAAAAAGAGGGAAGGACCCTGAGCTCTGTGATATATAGGGTTATATGATAGAAAGAGAGGAGCTGAGTTTCTTGTGATTATAGGGTTTAGATAAGGAGAGGGGCTGGGGGCTCTGTGATATATAGGGTTTATGATAAGGAGAAAAAGCTGACTCTGGGGATATTTTGGGGTTTTTTATGTTTGGAAGGAGGAGGCAAACCCTTAAAAATTTTTTTATTTAAAAGGGTTAATGATAGATGAAAAGGAGCTGGCCCCTGTGTAAAACGGGTTAAATAGATAGGTAGAGAAGCTAGTTTCCTGTAAAATATATAGGGTTATATATAAAAGGGGAAGAAACGGGAGCTTTAAATAAAAGGGGTTATATGTAAGGGAGAGAAGCTGAACTCTTTTGAAAAAGGGGTTATATGAAAAGGGGAGTTTAACTGAGCTCTGGGTTTTATAGGGTTTATGGGAAATTGAGGGGAAAAGAAGCCGAGCTCTGTGAAAATATAGGGTTATGGAAAGAGGGGGAAGCTGAGCTCGGGGATGTTTTGGGGGTTATAGGGAAAAGGGGGAGAGAAGCGGAGCTCTGCGTTTAAAATAAGGGTTATAAGATAGGGGGAGAGAAGCTGAGCCTGTGATAATGGGGTTTATATGATAGAGGGAGAGAAGCGGGAGCTCTTTTATATATAGGGGAATTTTATGAAGAGGGAGAAAAAGCTGAGCTTTTGTGATATATGGGGGTTTATATGAAAGAGGCGGGGAAGTCTGAGTCGGGTAATTATGGGGGTTATATGATGAGGAAAAAAAGCGGGAGCTCTGTTATAGAAGGGTTATATGATGAGGGGGGAAAAAACCCTGAGCTCTGGGATATTAGGGGTTTTATATGATAGAGGGGGAAAACCCTGAACTTTGTGATGTATAGGGTTTTTATATAGAGGGGGGAGAACCCAAAGCTCTGTGATATATGGGGGTTTTATGATAGGGGGAGAAAAACTGAGCTCTAGGTTTTAAAAGGGTTAATGATAGGGGGAAAGAAAAGGCTGAATTTTGGGATATATAGGGTTTTAGGGATAAAAGGGAGAAAACTGAGCTCTGTGATAATGGGGTTTTATAGGATAGAGGAGAGAAGCCGAGCTCTGTGTTATATAGGGTTATGTGATAGAGGAGAGAAGTAAAGCCCCTGGGGATGTATGGGGGTTTTAAAAATGATAGAGGAGGAACCCTGAGCTCTGCGATATATGGGGTTTTATTGAAGGGGGAGAAAAAGCTGGAGCTCTGTGATTATTGGGGTTTTATATAAATGGGAGGAGAAAAAAGCTGACTCTGTGATATATAGGGTTATATGATAGAGGGGAGAAAAGCTGACCCTTTTGTGATTTATAGGGTTAAATGAAAGAGGCGAGAAGCTGAGTCTGTGTTATGGGGTTTATATGATGGGAGGAAAAGAAGCTGGCTCTGTGAATATAAGGTTTATATGTTTAGGGGGAAGAAAAACCTGAGCTCTGTGATATAAAAGGGGTTTATATGTTTAAGGGAGAAAAGGGCTAAAGCTCTGTGTTTATTTAGGTTTTATGATAGAATAAAGAAGCGAGCTCTGTGATATTTTGGGGTTAATTAGAATTAAGAAGCTGGGGCTTTTAGATAAATATGGGTATATGATAGAGGAGAGAAGCGACTCAGTGAAAAATATAGGGTTTTTGAAAAGGGAAAGAAAAGCTGAGCACTGGGGATATATGGGGTTATTGTAGGGGGGAGAGGAGCTGACTCGGGTGATATATATGGGTAAATGATAGAGGAGAGAAGCTGAACTGTGTGGAGTTAAAATCAAAGAAAATCTTAAAAGTGAAACTGAAAGTACTGCTGCCCCCCCCTCCCCACCTACATACAGTGGTTGACAGTTCACAGTGTAAACGCACTGATGCAGGGAAGGCTGTCCATCACTGTCTGTGGGCCTGTTAAGCAGGACTCCTATTGTCATTTAAGGAGTCCGGTCAGGAATTACTCTACTCTTTACTCAGAAATCTTGCTCCAAATCATAAAGGTCTTGACCTCACCGCCTCCATAGGGTCAGGACAGGGGATCCTTGGAATCCAACAGTGGCAACAAGTTAGGAATTACAGAGAATCTTTTATGCATGTCAGGGGTCAAAGCTAAATCCCCCAAACATCTACTGGTTTGGCCACCACTGACTTATCCCATCTTAACATTCTTTATAAGATCCCAAATGTGAGGAAGCTGATGGCGACCAGCGACGTGACCTTGTAGCTGCTTGCAGTCTGCGTGACACAAGTAAAACGTCCCCCGGTGGTTTTGTGTCACTGTGAGTCCTTAATAATTCAGAGTCTATAATGTTTTCTATATAACATTTACTTAAAGGGGTTGTCTCACTACATCATCTCTTACCTCAGTTCTGTTTTCATGGTTTCACTTTAAATTCAGGGGCGTGTTTACTGGCTTCCACTAGGCTGCAGTAGAAGCCAGGTCTGTAGCTATAGCAATCAGGAGAGATCACACAGGTCTGTAGCTATAGTGACCTGAGGGGCTGATGCAGCCCATACAAGAGGGGATATCCCAAATTGGTAGGACACTGTTAATGGACACATATTGCAAAGTGACTTGTTTTTGCAAGATCTTTAACATAAAAAGCAATCCTTGTAGTGAGACAACCCCTTTAACTGTACTTTGGGACTTGTAACTCCAGGAACGGAGTCTGAAGCAGAGAACATTAGGTTCCCTCTAAGTATTGCCCAGGGGAGTAGCTATAGGGGGTGCAGAGGTAGCAGTCGCTACCGGGCCTGCAGCCTGAGGGGGCCCAAAAAGCCCTCCTGCCACATAAGGAGACACCAGAATTGTAAATGTCACATGGTGGATGGGGGGCCCATTTCACTTTTTGCAGTAGGGCCCCGGAGCTTCAAGTTACGCCTCTGCTATTGCCTGATGTGATCTTCCTATTCTCAGTTCTCTATGAACCCTCTATGATGCCTGCAGGGTTTATGTCACATATTGGTCTATAGAGATGAACACCTGGTATTGTGAATGTATAGCTTCTGATATGAGCATCAACCCATCAGTAGTGAGAGAAGAAGATCGAGGAGAAGGTGCCCATTGCACATGGAGTTAGTTGTCAGCAACAGCCAACGGGGATGGTTCGTCTACATACACTTGTCCATAATAGATAACCATAGGCAAGGGCGGTAATATAGAGTCTATATACTTCCTATTATTCAGTCTGTAATGAACTGTCTGGATTTAATGAGTAACCCCAGTAAGGACCAGACTGTTTCCAATTTTTTTAAATTTTTCTTAATATTTGTTTAATTTGCTTTTCTCCCCACCGACATAACTTGCTTTTTGCAATTTTTTTTATGTTACCATTTATTGGATTGGGGAGCAACAAAAAAGTTATTTGGGGGATTAGCAAAACAAATGCAATTATGCAGTTTGTTTGGGAAGGGGTGTTTTTACAGAGTTCATCAAGTGAACTAAGGCCGACATGTATGATTTTTGGCGCCCAGACGGCATTTTTTTGCACGCATTTGTAGCGTAGAATGCGCCTGAATCTATGAACCTGTTCTACTGCGAGTCATAGATTTAGCGCTTTCTAGCTACAAAGCAAAAACTTCTGGTCAGGTAAACCACTTTAAAGTGCTCTCCCGTTCCAGCAGTAATGCGCCTGGATTTGCCGCACTGAAGCTATAAATGTGTAGCTTTGTACAGTTGTAGTGCGCTCCAACTCCCATGCGCTCCCCCGAAATCAGGCGCATTACAAAGTGCCGCGGGCGCTCTGTAATACGCCTTATATTGGAGTGCGCCTGTTTACAAATAGAGCGAATGGGGCTGCGCTAGTTTTCGGGCTGAAAAGACTCCAGACTTCTGGTGAAGCCCGTTCCTACATTTCGCCCTTAAAGGGGTTTTTATCATTACTCTATTTTGCAGACGTGAGCTGTTTCTATCTGTTTCAGTTTCAAATCCAGGGGTGATTCTCTTCTCGCAGTAGGCGTGTTTCTCACTGAAGAGTTGTGACATCATCATTCTGTGTGTGCAGTGGAAGGGAGGGGATGTCACAGCTCTGCAGACCTCCTGCATGCTTCTCATGTCTGCAGAGCTGTCAGCTCCAGGCTGCACATGCTCCTTGTAACCAGAAAACCTGCATTGCTGTAAGCAGTCATACATACAGCCTGAACTGATGAAACAAATGTGAGAAAGGCACTCTACCCCTGTGCATAAGGCTGTTATATGGGGGAGAGCAGTGTATAATGCCATGTTATATGGGGGGGGGAGCATTGTATAAGGCTGTGTTATATGAGGGAAGAGTGACTCTAACTGCTAGACACTCAGTAATTGTGGGTTCATTAAGGTGATATTGTGTTAGGTTAGACCGTTAAAGATACGGCCATACCATTTATGATTTTTTTTTATAGTTTGTTACTTAATAACGGGGATTTTAGGGCATTTTTTTTCTTTTTCTTTTATCTTTTAAAAAATTTTTTTTTCCCCATTTCTTTTACGGGTTCTTTTGATTAAAATTAATCCCTCTTACATTTTCCCCCCAGGGTTTGGGTGAAAAAAGGTGTACAACCCCCCCCTTTTTTGGCGGGCCCCTTAAAATTAGGCCCCTGGCACTGGCAACCAAATGCACCCCAAAAATTTTATAAATTGGGGAGTTGAAGGGGGGGAAAAACAAGCAAAAGGGAAAAGAAAACCGGGAAAACCCCCTTTCCCCCCGCTTTTTCCCAATGCCCCAAACCGAAATTGGGCAAAAGGAAATTTTAAAGTAGCAAATTTGGCCAAAATCTAATTGACCCCGGAAATGCAAAAGGGGTGCCCCAGTTATTTTAAATTCAGAAAAAGCACCCGCCGTAAAAAACCACCCAAACCCAGTAACAAATCTAAAGGGGCCAAATTTCTTGGGGGAAACAGGGTCTCCCCCCAAGTAGTAGAGTACCCCCCCTCCCCCACCTCGGGGCGACATGTCAAAAAAGAGGCGCCTCCACGCCAGTTCAAAATGGCTTTTAGGGGTATAGTGCGGCCCAAATTTAATGAACTTGTAAAAAAATCTGGCCCCGTTTTGGCAAAACCTTGCATAGTATAATTGATGCCCCTTTAACCCGGGAGCAAAAGTAATGTAGGCGCATAGCATATAAAATTGCTGGAAATTTTTTGGATGCCCCAAATTTTAATTTGGTGCTTTCCCAAATGTTTTTTGTTCCCCTGGTGTAAAAATCCCTAGTTTTGGTTTTACGATAGTTCATTTTATTTTGAGTTTGGGGGCGTAAAACAGTTTTTTGGGCGAAAAAATGCACCAAAAAAATGGCGAAAGCCCTTATGGTTCACCGCCCCCTAAGATTTTTAAAAGGAAATGGGAAAACAAAAGTTTTTTTGGCAGAAATCCCCAACCGGGTGTCTAACCAGCTACTGCAAGACTACAGCTCCTAGCTGAAATTTATGGGCGTGGGGAAAAGTTTGGGATTTTGGTTTTGAAAGCCTCTAAAGAGCCGCCCGATCAGGGCCCTATATAGAAATTTTGAATTCCATCTGCAAGTAAAAGTAGGGGATTTTCCGCAGTCCGCCCCTTTTCCTTAGTCTTGGTCCCTTTCAGGTTTTGTATGTAAAAATATATATGATTTATCATAATTCCTTTGTTGAAAATGTAACAGTCACTTTTCAGTTTTGCAGAGACAATACTCAATTTATCGAAAATCTAAATCCTTTATTTAAACTAAATGCACCCGGGCGGGGGGGAGGACGCACCCATGAAAGGGAAAAACCACTGCAAAATGACGGGCAAACTGCAAATCTTCGGAAACCCAATCCAAACCCTTATGTTTGGGAAATCTAAACCCCCCAAAATTTCCCTAGTGGGCCAACGGGAAAATCTCCCCTTCAATGTGTCAGGGAAAACCCTTTTAGAATGAACCGAAATTTTTTCATTATCATTGGTAGTTTTTCTTTTTGCACAGTTTTCCCCAGAAATCTGAGGGCCAGGAAATCGGGGGTCGGGCATAAGGGACAGGTCATACAGGTTTTGGGACTGCACCCCTTGAAAAAACCATGAGCGGACCGTGACCCTCACAACCCCCCCCCAAAAGGTTTCCCGCTCTGTTAAAATCTGTATACATTTTAATCGGGTTACATGAAGGGAGCGTTGGCGCTGACGGGCAGTTAAAAAATCGTTTTAAAAGGTATTTTTGGACTGCGCCAAAATGTTTAAACCCTTTTTCCTCTGCGGGCCCATACAAACAGGGCAGTGTAGTGCAAATCCCACAAGCCGGGCTAGGCACCCCTTTACCCTGGTTTGGCTTTCTTTGAGGTATACATACAGGGCAGTGTAGACCCAAAAACCCCAAGTCTGGTTCAGGCACCACATTTCCCCGGGTTTCTGGTGTTTTTTTGCAGGTCAAAACATACGGGGGCGTGTGACCCAATCCCAAACAAGTTGGTCAGGAAACCCCCCCTTTACCCTGGTCGGTTCTTCGCGGGTTCAAAACTACAGGGAAAAAAGTGGAAAGAGCCAATACCACAAGTCTGGGCCAGGCCCCAAACCTTTTCCCCCTGGTCTGTTTTTTCCCTGCGGGCCCAAAAATACGGGCCCGTGTAGACCCCAAATACCACAATTTGGGCCAGGAAAAAAACCTTTAAACCTTTGGTCTGTTCTTTGCAGGTCATAAATACGGGCAGTTGTAGGGGGCCAATACCCCCAAGTCTGGCCCCGGGCCCACCTTCCCCCGGGTTGTTTTTCCCGGCCCATAAATACAGGGCAGGGGGTAGACCAAATCCCACAAGTCTGGCTCGGACCACCTTTTCCCCTGGTTTTGGTTTGTTTTCGGCGGGTTCTTTCATAAGGGCAGTGTAGGGGCCCAATCCCACATTCTGGTCAGGAAACCAAACCTTTTAAACCCGGTCTGGTTTTCTTCTGGAGGTCATAAAAAAAGGGCAGTTAGAGCCAATACCAAAAGTCTGGCTCCAGGAAACCCCCCTTTTTACCCTGCTCTGGCTGTTCTTCTGCGGGTCATACATCCGGGCAGGGTAGGGGCCAAATTAACCCCCCCAAAGTCGGGCTCGGCACCACCTTTACCCGGCCCGGGTTTGTTTTTTTGGCGGGTTCATACATAAAAGGGCGGGGAAAGACCAAATTTACCACAAGTCGGTCTGGGAAAACCACCTTTACCCTGGTCTGGCTGTTCTTCTGCAGGTCATACTTTCAGGGCAGGTAGAGCTTTTCCAAAAGCTGGTTTCCGGGCCCCCACCTTTACCCTGGTTGGCTGTTCTTTGCAGGTCTTACATAAAGGGCAGGGGTTAGACCCAAAAACCACAATTGGCCCAGGCCCCCAACCTTTACCCTCCCTCTTCCCTTTTTCTTCTGAAAGGCCCTACATAAGGCAGTGTAGAGCCAATACCACAATTTGGTCGGGGCACCACCTTTCCCCTGGTCTGGCGTTCTTTCTGGGGGTATACATACCAGGTCATGTAAAAGCCAATACCAAAAGGGTTTGGTCAGGCACCCCCCCTTTCCCTGGTCTTTTTCTTTGGGCCCATACATCCGGGGGAAAGGTAGACCCAAAACCAAAAGTCTGGCTCAGGCACCCACCTTTCCCCTGGCCCTGGTGTTTCCCTTCTGCAAATTCATAATACGGGGCATTTGTAAAGCCAACCACAAGTCTGGCTCAGGACCACCTTTACCCGCTCTTTGCTGTTCTAACTGTTCGGGTCAAAAATTTTGGGCGTCAAAAAATCATAAATTTTGTCTAACCCCCTATAAATGTGGAGCACGCCCCCGAAGCCCCAAACCCCCTTTTGGGGGAAATTAAAAAGGGTGTTTTTGGCGCTTTTAAAACCCCCTTATCGCGCCAATGTGTGGGTGGGGCCTTTGTTTTTTAACATTCTTTTTGGCTAAAAAGTATTTCCCAAAAAAAATGGCGCACCCCCCTTTTTATACATGTGCCCATAATTGTACATTTTTTTTAAATTGAGCCTTTCTTTCTTTATAGTCCCAACAAAATAACAGCCTGGGCCCCTGCTCCCTCGGTACAAAAGCAATACGTAAATCAAAATTCAGTGCTTGATTTTTTTCCCCTCTTGACAGTGCGAAAATTACACCCTCAACTTTTGCTCCTCTGTACATTGTAACATATCATGCAGTTTTTAAAACGGGCGTATTTCCCCTCCCCAAAAATTTTGAAAAATAAAAACCCTTAGTTTGCTAAAACCCGTGCATATAAAAATATCATCCCAATTTCATTGATTTTTTTTTTCTCTTCTTGTCATTTGGGCTACACTCTGTACAGTAACAATTTGGCATTTTTATCGGGGCAATCAGTGGGGGAGGGCAAAATTTTTTTTACCGGGCATCCAGTCTTCGGGTCCCCTTGCTCTCCCCGGGTTACTAGCAGGGCCGGGTCTACTAAAAAACCTACCCCCAATCGATCCAGAAAAACAAAATCGCGATTGTTAAACAGGGAAAAACCCCAAAAGGGCTCTATGTGCAAACAGCGGCGTTCCCCAACCCTCTTTTAAATCACGCAAATGAATCAATCGCTTTTGTGCACGGGGGAGTTTTCTTTTCCCCCATACATATTTTAGTTCCCGCCCCCAGGAACCATAATGGGGCTCCTGAAACCCTTGTACAGTCATAGCCCACAGGGGTAGAGGCCAGGTTTGGGGGGTCTCTTTTTTTAAAAGTACCCTGTTTCCCGGAAAATAAGACCGTGCAGTTTTTGATGCAATTCAAAATTTTGGCTGCTTTGTGATGTTTGTGTAAATATCCGTATTTTAATATATGTGATTTTTGTTCAAAATAAATGTAAATTCTTGTTCGGGAAAATTAAGCTCTCCTAAAAAAGTTTATGTCTTAAGCAAAAATTAATAAAAAACTTTTATTTTCGGGGAAACGGGTATTAAAAAAATAGGGCCACCCGAACCTTTAATGTCGTTTTTAAAAAAAAATTTTCAGATTTTTTTCTTTCCCTTACCATGACCTCTGCTTGCTGTCAGTGAAAGGAAAAATTTGTTGACATTAGTGGCTGACAAATGGTTATAGCTGTGGTTTGCTACAGATTTCCCAGTCCATACCATGCTTGTGACAAGGGGCTCTCCCTGTGCGTTAGGGGGGTGCTCACCTAGCATTGTTGTCTTCTTTTAAAGTAATGCGCTGAGGAGGCTGTGACAGGTGCCCGTCGGTGAAATCACACCCCCCTGAGATAATGGAAAATCGTTTTTGGTACATTGTGAGATTTTTTATGATGGATGTATCCATAAAGGGATTGTCTCACTACATAGATTATCTTACCTCGTCTTGTTTCTCAGTTTATCTTGAATTAGGGGGCCTTTACGTCTTTTTTTGGTACTAGGCCGCAGGGCGAGCTGTGAGGGGCCCAGGTCGTATTATAGCAACACGCTGGCAGCCTTCAGGGAAATCAAAAGGTCTGTCTATAGCAACCAGCGCTGGCAGCCTTCAAAAAGAGATAACTCTTAGCTATAAAACCCCGCGTGGAGCTTCAGGAGGACAAACCGTCTGTAGCTATACAAAACCCCCGGCTGGCAGCCTTCAGGAAGGGTTAAAAAAGGGCTGTAGTATAACAACGTGGCAGCCTTAGGAGGACAAACATCTGAGCTTTAGCAACCCGCCTGGCAGCCTTCAAGAATCAAAAAGGGCTGTAGTTTTTTTCAACCAGGCTGGCAGCCCTTCAGGGAGAGATCAAACAGGTTGTGGGTATAGCAAAGGGCTGGCAGCCTACAAAA